>JAVGWW010000146.1:0-95390 GCA_036924055.1 Leuresthes tenuis | reverse complement strand
GGAAATACGACCATATTAATCCAGTGCTCAGGTCTATAACCAGGAAATACGACCATATTAGTCCAGTGCTCAGGTCTAGAACCAGGAAATACGACCATATTAGTCCAGTGCTCAGGTCTAGAACCAGGAAATTTGACCATATTAGTCCAGAGCTCAGGTCTAGACCCAGGAAATACGACCTTATTAGTCCAGAGCTCAGGTCTAGAACTAGGAAATACGACCATATTAGTCCAGTGTTCAGGTCTAGAATCAGGAAATATGACCATATTAGTCCAGAGCTCAGGTCTAAACCCAGGAAATACGACCTTATTAGTCCAGAGCTCAGGTCTAGAACTAGGAAATACGACCATATTAGTCCAGTGCTCAGGTCTAGAACCAGGAAATACGACCATATTAGTCCAGTGCTCAGGTCTAGAACCAGGAAATACGACCATATTAGTCCAGTGCTCAGGTCTAGAACCAGGAAATTTGACCATATTAGTCCAGAGCTCAGGTCTAGACCCAGGAAATACGACCTTATTAGTCCAGAGCTCAGGTCTAGAACTAGGAAATACGACCATATTAGTCCAGTGTTCAGGTCTAGAACCAGGAAATACGACCATATTAGTCCATTGCTCAGGTCTAGAATCAGGAAATACAACCATATTAGACCAGAGCTCAGGTCTAGAACCAGGAAATACGACCATATTAGTCCAGTGCTCAGGACTAGAACCAGGAAATACGACCATATTAGTCCAGTGCTCAAGACTAGAACCAGGAAATACGACCATATTAGTCCAGTGCTCAGGTCTAGAACCAGGAAATATGACCATATTAGTCCAGTGCTCAGGTCTAGAACCAGGAAATACGACCATATTAGTCCAGTGCTCAGGTCTAGAACCAGGAAATACGACCATATTAGTCCAGTGCTCAGGTCTAGAACCAGGAAATTTGACCATATTAGTCCAGAGCTCAGGTCTAGACCCAGGAAATACGACCGTATTAGTCCAGAGCTCAGGTTTAAAACCAGGAAATACGACCATATTAGTCCAGTGCTCAGGTCTAGAACCAAGAAATACGACCATATTAGTCCAGTGCTCAGGTCTAGAACCAGGAAATACGACCATATTAGTCCAGTGCTCAGGTCTAGAACCAGGAAATTTGACCATATTAGTCCAAAGCTCATGTCTAGAACAAGGAAATATGACAATATTAGTCCAGTGCTCAGGTCTAGAACCAGGAAATATGACAATATTAGTCCAGTGCTCAGGTCTAGAACCAGGAAAGACGACCATATTAGTCCAGTGTTAAGGTCTTGAACCAGGAAATATGACAATATTAGTCCAGTGCTCAGGTCTAGAACCAGGATATAAGACAATATTAGTCCAGTGCTCAGGTCTAGAACCAGGAAATACGACCATGTTAGTCCAGAGCTCAGGTCTAGAACCAGGAAAGACGACCATATTAGTCCAGTGTTAAGGTCTGGAACCAGGAAATACGACCATATTAGTCCAGAGCTAAAGACTAGAACCAGGAAATACGACCATATTAGTCCAGTGCTCAGGTCTAGAACCAGGAAATACGACCATATTAGTCCAGTGCTCAGGTCTAGAACCAGGAAATACGACCATATTAGTCCAGTGCTCAGGTCTAGAACCAGGAAATACGACCATATTAGTCCAGTGCTCAGGTCTAGAACCAGGAAATTTGACCATATTAGTCCAGAGCTCAGGTCTAGACCCAGGAAATACGACCTTATTAGTCCAGAGCTCAGGTCTAGAACTAGGAAATACGACCATATTAGTCCAGTGTTCAGGTCTAGAACCAGGAAATACGACCATATTAGTCCATTGCTCAGGTCTAGAATCAGGAAATACAACCATATTAGACCAGAGCTCAGGTCTAGAACCAGGAAATACGACCATATTAGTCCAGTGCTCAGGACTAGAACCATGAAATACGACCATATTAGTCCAGTGCTAAAGACTAGAACCAGGAAATACGACCATATTAGTCCAGTGCTCAGGTCTAGAACCAGGAAATACGACCATATTAGTCCAGTGCTCAGGTCTAGAACCAGGAAATACGACCATATTAGTCCAGTGCTCAGGTCTAGAACCAGGAAATACGACCATATTAGTCCAGTGCTCAGGTCTAGAACCAGGAAATTTGACCATATTAGTCCAGAGCTCAGGTCTAGACCCAGGAAATACGACCATATTAGTCCAGAGCTCAGGTCTAGAACCAGGAAATACGACCATATTAGTCCAGTGCTCAGGTCTAGAACCAGGAAATACGACCATATTAGTCCAGTGCTCAGGTCTAGAACCAGGAAATATGACCATATTAGTCCAGTGCTCGGGTCTAGAACCAGGAAATTTGACCATATTAGTCCAAAGCTCATGTCTAGAACAAGGAAATATGACAATATTAGTCCAGTGCTCAGGTCTAGAACCAGGAAATATGACAATATTAGTCCAGTGCTCAGGTCTAGAACCAGGAAAGACGACCATATTAGTCCAGTGTTAAGGTCTTGAACCAGGAAATATGACAATATTAGTCCAGTGCTCAGGTCTAGAACCAGGATATATGACAATATTAGTCCAGTGCTCAGGTCTAGAACCAGGAAATACGACCATGTTAGTCCAGAGCTCAGGTCTAGAACCAGGAAAGACGACCATATTAGTCCAGTGTTAAGGTCTGGAACCAGGAAATACGACCATATTAGTCCAGAGCTCATGTCTAGAACAAGGAAATATGACAATATTAGTCCAAAGCTCAGGTCTAGAAGCAGGAAATATGACAATATTAGTCCAGTGCTCAGGTCTAGAACCAGGAAATACGACCATATTAGTCCAGTGCTCAGGTCTAGAACCAGGAAATACGACCATATTAGTCCAGTGCTCAGGTCTAGAACCAGGAAATTTGACCATATTAGTCCAGAGCTCAGGTCTAGACCCAGGAAATACGACCATATTAGTCCAGAGCTCAGGTCTAGAACCAGGAAATACGACCATATTAGTCCAGTGCTCAGGTCTAGAACCAGGAAATACGACCATATTAGTCCAATGCTCAGGTCTAGACCCAGGAAATACGACCATATTAGTCCAGAGCTCAGGTCTAGAACCAGGAAATACGACCATATTAGTCCAGTGCTCAGGTCTAGAACCAGGAAATACGACCATATTAGTCCAATGCTCAGGTCTAGAACCAGGAAATACGACCATATTAGTCCAGTGCTCAGGTCTAGAACCAGGAAATTTGACCATATTAGTCCAGAGCTCATGTCTAGAACAAGAAAATATGACAATATTAGTCCAGTGCTCTGGTCTAGAACCAGGAAATATGACAATATTAGTCCAGTGCTCAGGTCTAGAACCAGGAAAGACGACCATATTAGTCCAGTGTTAAGGTCTGGAACCAGGAAATATGACAATATTAGTCCAAAGGTCAGGTCTAGAAGCAGGAAATATGACAATATTAGTCCAGTGCTCAGGTCTAGAACCAGGAAATACGACCATATTAGTCCAGTACTCAGGTCTAGAACCAGGAAATACGACCATATTAGTCCAGTGCTCAGGTCTAGAACCAGGAAATATGACAATATTAGTCCAGTGCTCAGGTCTAGGACTAGGAAATATGACAATATTAGTCCAGTGCTCAGGTCTAGAACCAGGAAATATGACAATATTAGTCCAGTGCTCAGGTCTAGAACCAGGAAATACGACCATGTTAGTCCAGTGTTCAGGTCTGGAACCAGGAAATACGACCATATTAGTCAAGAGCTCATGTCTAGAAAAAGGAAATATGACAATATTAGTTCAAAGCTCAGGTCTAGAAGCAGGAAATATGACAATATTAGTCCAGTGCTCAGGTCTAGAACCAGGAAATACCACCATATTAGTCCAGTGTTCACGTCTGGAACCAGGAAATACGACCTTATTAGTCCATTGCTCAGGTCTAGAACCAGGAAATACGACCATATTAGTCCAGTACTCAGGTCTAGAACCAGGAAATACGACAATATTAGTCCAGTGCTCAGGTCTAGAACCAGGAAATACGACCATATTAGTCCAGAGCTCAGGTCTAGTACCAGGAAATACGACCACATTAGTCCAGTGTTAAGGTGTAGAACCAGGAAATACGACCATATTAGTCCAGTGCTCAGGTCTAGATCCAGGAAATACGACCATATTAGTCCAGTGTTCAGGTCTAGAACCAGGAAATATGACAATATTAGTCCAGTGCTCAGGTCTAGAACCAGGAAATATGACAATATTAGTCCAGTACTCAGGTCTAGAACCAGGAAATATGACCATATTAGTCCAGTGCTCAGGTCTGGAACCAGGAAATATGACAATATTTATCCAGTGCTCAGGTCTAGAACCAGGAAATATGACAATATTAGTCCAGTGTCAAGGTCTGGAACCAGGAAATATGACAAAATTAGTCCAGTGCTCAGGTCTAGAACCAGGAAGTATGACAATATTAGTCCAGTGCTCAGGTCTAGAACCAGGAAATACGACCATGTTAGTCCAGAGCTCAGGTCTAGAACCAGGAAAGACGACCATATTAGTCCAGTGTTAAGGTCTGGAACCAGGAAATACGACCATATTAGTCCAGAGCTCATGTCTAGAACAAGGAAATATGACAATATTAGTCCAAAGCTCAGGTCTAGAAGCAGGAAATATGACAATATTAGTCCAGTGCTCAGGTCTAGAACCAGGAAATACCACCATATTAGTCCAGTGTTCACGTCTGGAACCAGGAAATACGACCTTATTAGTCCATTGCTCAGGTCTAGAACCAGGAAATACGACCATATTAGTCCAGTACTCAGGTCTAGAACCAGGAAATACGACCATATTAGTCCAGTGCTCAGGTCTAGAACCAGGAAATATGACAATATTAGTCCAGTGCTCAGGTCTAGAACCAGGAAATATGAAAATATTAGTCCAGTGCTCAGGTCTAGAACCAGGAAATATGACAATATTAGTCCAGTGATCAGGTCTAGAACCAGGAAATATGACAATATTAGTCCAGTGCTCAGGTCTGGAACCAGGAAATATGACCATATTAGTCCAGTGCTCAGGTCTATAACCAGGAAATACGACCATATTAATCCAGTGCTCAGGTCTATAACCAGGAAATACGACCATATTAGTCCAGTGCTCAGGTCTAGAACCAGGAAATACGACCATATTAGTCCAGTGCTCAGGTCTAGAACCAGGAAATTTGACCATATTAGTCCAGAGCTCAGGTCTAGACCCAGGAAATACGACCTTATTAGTCCAGAGCTCAGGTCTAGAACTACGAAATACGACCATATTAGTCCAGTGTTCAGGTCTAGAACCAGGAAATACGACCATATTAGTCCATTGCTCAGGTCTAGAATCATGAAATACAACCATATTAGACCAGAGCTCAGGTCTAGAACCAGGAAATATGACCATATTAGTCCAGTGCTCAGGACTAGAACCAGGAAATACGACCATATTAGTCCAGAGCTCAGGTCTAGTACCAGGAAATACGACCATATTAGTCCAGTGCTCAGGTCTAGAACCAGGAAATACGACCATATTAGTCCAGTGCTCAGGTCTAGAACCAGGAAATACGACCTTATTAGTCCAGTGCTCAGGTCTAGAACCAGGAAATACGACCATATTAGTCCAGTGCTCAGGTCTAGAACCAGGAAATTTGACCATATTAGTCCAGACCTCAGGTCTAAACCCAGGAAATACGACCTTATTAGTCCAGAGCTCAGGTCTAGAACTAGGAAATACGACCATATTAGTCCAGTGTTCAGGTCTAGAATCAGGAAATACGACCATATTAGACCAGAGCTCAGGTCTAGAACCAGGAAATACGACCATATTAGTCCAGTGCTCAGGACTAGAACCAGGAAATACGACCATATTAGTCCAGTGCTAAAGACTAGAACCAGGAAATACGACCATATTAGTCCAGTGCTCAGGTCTAGAACCAGGAAATACGACCATATTAGTCCAGTGCTCAGGTCTAGAACCAGGAAATACCACCATATTAGTCCAGTGTTCACGTCTGGAACCAGGAAATACGACCTTATTAGTCCATTGCTCAGGTCTAGAACCAGGAAATACGACCATATTAGTCCAGTACTCAGGTCTAGAACCAGGAAATACGACCATATTAGTCCAGTGCTCAGGTCTAGAACCAGGAAATATGACAATATTAGTCCAGTGCTCAGGTCTAGAACCAGGAAATATGAAAATATTAGTCCAGTGCTCAGGTCTAGAACCAGGAAATATGACAATATTAGTCCAGTGATCAGGTCTAGAACCAGGAAATATGACAATATTAGTCCAGTGCTCAGGTCTGGAACCAGGAAATATGACCATATTAGTCCAGTGCTCAGGTCTATAACCAGGAAATACGACCATATTAATCCAGTGCTCAGGTCTATAACCAGGAAATACGACCATATTAGTCCAGTGCTCAGGTCTAGAACCAGGAAATACGACCATATTAGTCCAGTGCTCAGGTCTAGAACCAGGAAATTTGACCATATTAGTCCAGAGCTCAGGTCTAGACCCAGGAAATACGACCTTATTAGTCCAGAGCTCAGGTCTAGAACTACGAAATACGACCATATTAGTCCAGTGTTCAGGTCTAGAACCAGGAAATACGACCATATTAGTCCATTGCTCAGGTCTAGAATCATGAAATACAACCATATTAGACCAGAGCTCAGGTCTAGAACCAGGAAATATGACCATATTAGTCCAGTGCTCAGGACTAGAACCAGGAAATACGACCATATTAGTCCAGAGCTCAGGTCTAGTACCAGGAAATACGACCATATTAGTCCAGTGCTCAGGTCTAGAACCAGGAAATACGACCATATTAGTCCAGTGCTCAGGTCTAGAACCAGGAAATACGACCTTATTAGTCCAGTGCTCAGGTCTAGAACCAGGAAATACGACCATATTAGTCCAGTGCTCAGGTCTAGAACCAGGAAATTTGACCATATTAGTCCAGACCTCAGGTCTAAACCCAGGAAATACGACCTTATTAGTCCAGAGCTCAGGTCTAGAACTAGGAAATACGACCATATTAGTCCAGTGTTCAGGTCTAGAATCAGGAAATACGACCATATTAGACCAGAGCTCAGGTCTAGAACCAGGAAATACGACCATATTAGTCCAGTGCTCAGGACTAGAACCAGGAAATACGACCATATTAGTCCAGTGCTAAAGACTAGAACCAGGAAATACGACCATATTAGTCCAGTGCTCAGGTCTAGAACCAGGAAATACGACCATATTAGTCCAGTGCTCAGGTCTAGAACCAGGAAATACCACCATATTAGTCCAGTGTTCACGTCTGGAACCAGGAAATACGACCTTATTAGTCCATTGCTCAGGTCTAGAACCAGGAAATACGACCATATTAGTCCAGTACTCAGGTCTAGAACCAGGAAATACGACCATATTAGTCCAGTGCTCAGGTCTAGAACCAGGAAATATGACAATATTAGTCCAGTGCTCAGGTCTAGAACCAGGAAATATGAAAATATTAGTCCAGTGCTCAGGTCTAGAACCAGGAAATATGACAATATTAGTCCAGTGATCAGGTCTAGAACCAGGAAATATGACAATATTAGTCCAGTGCTCAGGTCTGGAACCAGGAAATATGACCATATTAGTCCAGTGCTCAGGTCTATAACCAGGAAATACGACCATATTAATCCAGTGCTCAGGTCTATAACCAGGAAATACGACCATATTAGTCCAGTGCTCAGGTCTAGAACCAGGAAATACGACCATATTAGTCCAGTGCTCAGGTCTAGAACCAGGAAATTTGACCATATTAGTCCAGAGCTCAGGTCTAGACCCAGGAAATACGACCTTATTAGTCCAGAGCTCAGGTCTAGAACCAGGAAATATGACCATATTAGTCCAGTGCTCAGGACTAGAACCAGGAAATACGACCATATTAGTCCAGAGCTCAGGTCTAGTACCAGGAAATACGACCATATTAGTCCAGTGCTCAGGTCTAGAACCAGGAAATACGACCATATTAGTCCAGTGCTCAGGTCTAGAACCAGGAAATACGACCTTATTAGTCCAGTGCTCAGGTCTAGAACCAGGAAATACGACCATATTAGTCCAGTGCTCAGGTCTAGAACCAGGAAATTTGACCATATTAGTCCAGAGCTCAGGTCTAAACCCAGGAAATACGACCTTATTAGTCCAGAGCTCAGGTCTAGAACTAGGAAATACGACCATATTAGTCCAGTGTTCAGGTCTAGAATCAGGAAATACGACCATATTAGACCAGAGCTCAGGTCTAGAACCAGGAAATACGACCATATTAGTCCAGTGCTCAGGACTAGAACCAGGAAATACGACCATATTAGTCCAGTGCTAAAGACTAGAACCAGGAAATACGACCATATTAGTCCAGTGCTCAGGTCTAGAACCAGGAAATACGACCATATTAGTCCAGTGCTCAGGTCTAGAACCAGGAAATACGACCATATTAGTCCAGTGCTCAGGTCTAGAACCAGGAAATACGACCATATTAGTCCAGTGCTCAGGTCTAGAACCAGGAAATTTGACCATATTAGTCCAGAGCTCAGGTCTAGACCCAGGAAATACGACCTTATTAGTCCAGAGCTCAGGTCTAGAACTAGGAAATACGACCATATTAGTCCAGTGTTCAGGTCTAGAACCAGGAAATACGACCATATTAGTCCATTGCTCAGGTCTAGAATCAGGAAATACAACCATATTAGACCAGAGCTCAGGTCTAGAACCAGGAAATACGACCATATTAGTCCAGTGCTCAGGACTAGAACCAGGAAATACGACCATATTAGTCCAGTGCTCAGGTCTAGAACCAGGAAATACGACCATATTAGTCCAGTGCTCAGGACTAGAACCAGGAAATACGACCATATTAGTCCAGTGCTCAGGTCTAGAACCAGGAAATTTGACCATATTAGTCCAGAGCTCAGGTCTAGACCCAGGAAATACGACCATATTAGTCCAGAGCTCAGGTTTAGAACCAGGAAATACGACCATATTAGTCCAGTGCTCAGGTCTAGAACCAGGAAATACGACCATATTAGTCCAGTGCTCGGGTCTAGAACCAGGAAATACGACCATATTAGTCCAGTGCTCAGGTCTAGAACCAGGAAATTTGACCATATTAGTCCAAAGCTCATGTCTAGAACAAGGAAATATGACAATATTAGTCCAGTGCTCAGGTCTAGAACCAGGAAATATGACAATATTAGTCCAGAGCTCAGGTCTAGAACCAGGAAAGATGACCATATTAGTCCAGTGTTAAGGTCTTGAACCAGGAAATATGACCATATTAGTCCAGTGCTCAGGTCTATAACCAGGAAATACGACCATATTAATCCAGTGCTCAGGTCTATAACCAGGAAATACGACCATATTAGTCCAGTGCTCAGGTCTAGAACCAGGAAATACGACCATATTAGTCCAGTGCTCAGGTCTAGAACCAGGAAATTTGACCATATTAGTCCAGAGCTCAGGTCTAGACCCAGGAAATACGACCTTATTAGTCCAGAGCTCAGGTCTAGAACCAGGAAATATGACCATATTAGTCCAGTGCTCAGGACTAGAACCAGGAAATACGACCATATTAGTCCAGTGCTCAGGTCTAGAACCAGGAAATACGACCATATTAGTCCAGTGCTCAGGTCTAGAACCAGGAAATACGACCTTATTAGTCCAGTGCTCAGGTCTAGAACCAGGAAATACGACCATATTAGTCCAGTGCTCAGGTCTAGAACCAGGAAATTTGACCATATTAGTCCAGAGCTCAGGTCTAAACCCAGGAAATACGACCTTATTAGTCCAGAGCTCAGGTCTAGAACTAGGAAATACGACCATATTAGTCCAGTGTTCAGGTCTAGAATCAGGAAATACGACCATATTAGACCAGAGCTCAGGTCTAGAACCAGGAAATACGACCATATTAGTCCAGTGCTCAGGACTAGAACCAGGAAATACGACCATATTAGTCCAGTGCTAAAGACTAGAACCAGGAAATACGACCATATTAGTCCAGTGCTCAGGTCTAGAACCAGGAAATACGACCATATTAGTCCAGTGCTCAGGTCTAGAACCAGGAAATACGACCATATTAGTCCAGTGCTCAGGTCTAGAACCAGGAAATACGACCATATTAGTCCAGTGCTCAGGTCTAGAACCAGGAAATTTGACCATATTAGTCCAGAGCTCAGGTCTAGACCCAGGAAATACGACCTTATTAGTCCAGAGCTCAGGTCTAGAACTAGGAAATACGACCATATTAGTCCAGTGTTCAGGTCTAGAACCAGGAAATACGACCATATTAGTCCATTGCTCAGGTCTAGAATCAGGAAATACAACCATATTAGACCAGAGCTCAGGTCTAGAACCAGGAAATACGACCATATTAGTCCAGTGCTCAGGACTAGAACCAGGAAATACGACCATATTAGTCCAGTGCTCAGGTCTAGAACCAGGAAATACGACCATATTAGTCCAGTGCTCAGGACTAGAACCAGGAAATACGACCATATTAGTCCAGTGCTCAGGTCTAGAACCAGGAAATTTGACCATATTAGTCCAGAGCTCAGGTCTAGACCCAGGAAATACGACCATATTAGTCCAGAGCTCAGGTTTAGAACCAGGAAATACGACCATATTAGTCCAGTGCTCAGGTCTAGAACCAGGAAATACGACCATATTAGTCCAGTGCTCGGGTCTAGAACCAGGAAATACGACCATATTAGTCCAGTGCTCAGGTCTAGAACCAGGAAATTTGACCATATTAGTCCAAAGCTCATGTCTAGAACAAGGAAATATGACAATATTAGTCCAGTGCTCAGGTCTAGAACCAGGAAATATGACAATATTAGTCCAGAGCTCAGGTCTAGAACCAGGAAAGATGACCATATTAGTCCAGTGTTAAGGTCTTGAACCAGGAAATATGACAATATTAGTCCAGTGCTCAGGTCTAGAACCAGGATATAAGACAATATTAGTCCAGTGCTCAGGTCTAGAACCAGGAAATACGACCATGTTAGTCCAGAGCTCAGGTCTAGAACCAGGAAAAACGACCATATTAGTCCAGTGTTAAGGTCTGGAACCAGGAAATACGACCATATTAGTCCAGAGCTAAAGACTAGAACCAGGAAATACGACCATATTAGTCCAGTGCTCAGGTCTAGAACCAGGAAATACGACCATATTAGTCCAGTGCTCAGGTCTAGAACCAGGAAATACGACCATATTAGTCCAGTGCTCAGGTCTAGAACCAGGAAATACGACCATATTAGTCCAGTGCTCAGGTCTAGAACCAGGAAATTTGACCATATTAGTCCAGAGCTCAGGTCTAGACCCAGGAAATACGACCTTATTAGTCCAGAGCTCAGGTCTAGAACTAGGAAATACGACCATATTAGTCCAGTGTTCAGGTCTAGAACCAGGAAATACGACCATATTAGTCCATTGCTCAGGTCTAGAATCAGGAAATACAACCATATTAGACCAGAGCTCAGGTCTAGAACCAGGAAATACGACCATATTAGTCCAGTGCTCAGGACTAGAACCAGGAAATACGACCATATTAGTCCAGTGCTAAAGACTAGAACCAGGAAATACGACCATATTAGTCCAGTGCTCAGGTCTAGAACCAGGAAATACGACCATATTAGTCCAGTGCTCAGGTCTAGAACCAGGAAATACGACCATATTAGTCCAGTGCTCAGGTCTAGAACCAGGAAATACGACCATATTAGTCCAGTGCTCAGGTCTAGAACCAGGAAATTTGACCATATTAGTCCAGAGCTCAGGTCTAGACCCAGGAAATACGACCATATTAGTCCAGAGCTCAGGTCTAGAACCAGGAAATACGACCATATTAGTCAAGAGCTCATGTCTAGAAAAAGGAAATATGACAATATTAGTCCAGTGCTCAGGTCTAGAACCAGGAAATACGACCATATTAGTCCAGAGCTCAGGTCTAAAAGCAGGAAATATGACAATATTAGTCCAAAGCTCAGGTCTAAAAGCAGGAAATATGACAATATTAGTCCAGTGCTCAGGTCTAGAACCAGGAAATACCACCATATTAGTCCAGTGTTCACGTCTGGAACCAGGAAATACGACCTTATTAGTCCATTGCTCAGGTCTAGAACCAGGAAATACGACCATATTAGTCCAGTACTCAGGTCTAGAACCAGGAAATACGACCATATTAGTCCAGTGCTCAGGTCTAGAACCAGGAAATATGACAATATTAGTCCAGTGCTCAGATCTAGGACTAGGAAATATGACAATATTAGTCCAGTGCTCAGGTCTAGAACCAGGAAATATGACAATATTAGTCCAGTGCTCAGGTCTAGAACCAGGAAATACGACCATGTTAGTCCAGTGTTCAGGTCTGGAACCAGGAAATACGACCATATTAGTCAAGAGCTCATGTCTAGAAAAAGGAAATATGACAATATTAGTCCAGTGCTCAGGTCTAGAACCAGGAAATACGACCATATTAGTCCAGAGCTCAGGTCTAGTACCAGGAAATACGACCATATTAGTCCAGTG
Source organism: Leuresthes tenuis (assembly GCA_036924055.1). NCBI lineage: Eukaryota > Metazoa > Chordata > Actinopteri > Atheriniformes > Atherinopsidae > Leuresthes > Leuresthes tenuis. The sequence goes on along the minus strand of JAVGWW010000146.1, from coordinate 82,806 downwards.
TTAAGGTGTAGAACCAGGAAATACGACCATATTAGTCAAGTGCTCAGGTCTAGATCCAGGAAATACGACCATATTAGTCCAGTGTTCAGGTCTAGAACCAGGAAATATGACAATATTAGTCCAGTGCTCAGGTCTAGAACCAGGAAATATGACAATATTAGTCCAGTGCTCAGGTCTAGAACCAGGAAATATGACCATATTAGTCCAGTGCTCAGGTCTGGAACCAGGAAATTTGACCATATTAGTCCAGAGCTCAGGTCTAGACCCAGGAAATACGACCATATTAGTCCAGAGCTCAGGTCTAGAACCAGGAAATACGACCATATTAGTCCAGTGCTCAGGTCTAGAACCAGGAAATACGACCATATTAGTCCAATGCTCAGGTCTAGAACCAGGAAATACGACCATATTAGTCCAGTGCTCAGGTCTAGAACCAGGAAATTTGACCATATTAGTCCAGTGCTCTGGTCTAGAACCAGGAAATAAGACAATATTGGTCCAGTGCTCAGGTCTAGAACCAGGAAAGACGACCATATTAGTCCAGTGTTAAGGTCTGGAACCAGGAAAGACGACCATATTAGTCCAGTGTTAAGGTCTGGAACCAGGAAATATGACAATATTAGTCCAGTGCTCAGGTCTAGAACCAGGAAATACGACCATGTTAGTCCAGAGCTCAGGTCTAGAACCAGGAAAGTCGACCATATTAGTCCAGTGTTAAGGTCTGGAACCAGGAAATACGACCATATTAGTCCAGAGCTCATGTCTAGAACAAGGAAATATGACAATATTAGTCCAAAGCTCAGGTCTAAAAGCAGGAAATATGACAATATTAGTCCAGTGCTCAGGTCTAGAACCAGGAAATACCACCATATTAGTCCAGTGTTCATGTCTGGAACCAGGAAATACGACCTTATTAGTCCATTGTTCAGGTCTAGAACCAGGAAATACGACCATATTAGTACAGTACTCAGGTCTAGAACCAGGAAATACGACCATATTAGTCCAGTGCTCAGGTCTAGAACCAGGAAATATGACAATATTAGTCCAGTGCTCAGGTCTAGGACTAGGAAATATGACAATATTAGTCCAGTGCTCAGGTCTAGAACCAGGAAATATGACAATATTAGTCCAGTGCTCAGGTCTAGAACCAGGAAATACGACCATGTTAGTCCAGTGTTCAGGTCTGGAACCAGGAAATACGACCATATTAGTCAAGAGCTCATGTGTAGAAAAAGGAAATATGACAATATTAGTCCAGTGCTCAGGTCTAGAACCAGGAAATACGACCATATTAGTCCAGAGCTCAGGTCTAGTACCAGGAAATACGACCATATTAGTCCAGTGTTAAGGTGTAGAACCAGGAAATACGACCATATTAGTCCAGTGCTCAGGTCTAGATCCAGGAAATACGACCATATTAGTCCAGTGTTCAGGTCTAGAACCAGGAAATATGACAATATTAGTCCAGTGCTCAGGTCTAGAACCAGGAAATATGACAATATTAGTCCAGTACTCAGGTCTAGAACCAGGAAATATGACCATATTAGTCCAGTGCTCAGGTCTGGAACCAGGAAATATGACAATATTAGTCCAGTGCTCAGGTCTAGAACCAGGAAATACGACCATGTTAGTCCAGTGTTCAGGTCTGGAACCAGGAAATACGACCATATTAGTCAAGAGCTCAGGTCTAGAAAAAGGAAATATGACAATATTAGTTCAAAGCTCAGGTCTAGAAGCAGGAAATATGACAATATTAGTCCAGTGCTCAGGTCTAGAACCAGGAAATACCACCATATTAGTCCAGTGTTCACGTCTGGAACCAGGAAATACGACCTTATTAGTCCATTGCTCAGGTCTAGAACCAGGAAATACGACCATATTAGTCCAGTACTCAGGTCTAGAACCAGGAAATACGACAATATTAGTCCAGTGCTCAGGTCTAGAACCAGGAAATACGACCATATTAGTCCAGAGCTCAGGTCTAGTACCAGGAAATACGACCACATTAGTCCAGTGTTAAGGTGTAGAACCAGGAAATACGACCATATTAGTCCAGTGCTCAGGTCTAGATCCAGGAAATACGACCATATTAGTCCAGTGTTCAGGTCTAGAACCAGGAAATATGACAATATTAGTCCAGTGCTCAGGTCTAGAACCAGGAAATATGACAATATTAGTCCAGTACTCAGGTCTAGCACCAGGAAATATGACCATATTAGTCCAGTGCTCAGGTCTGGAACCAGGAAATATGACAATATTTATCCAGTGCTCAGGTCTAGAACCAGGAAATATGACAATATTAGTCCAGTGTCAAGGTCTGGAACCAGGAAATATGACAAAATTAGTCCAGTGCTCAGGTCTAGAACCAGGAAGTATGACAATATTAGTCCAGTGCTCAGGTCTAGAACCAGGAAATACGACCATGTTAGTCCAGAGCTCAGGTCTAGAACCAGGAAAGACGACCATATTAGTCCAGTGTTAAGGTCTGGAACCAGGAAATACGACCATATTAGTCCAGAGCTCATGTCTAGAACAAGGAAATATGACAATATTAGTCCAAAGCTCAGGTCTAGAAGCAGGAAATATGACAATATTAGTCCAGTGCTCAGGTCTAGAACCAGGAAATACCACCATATTAGTCCAGTGTTCACGTCTGGAACCAGGAAATACGACCTTATTAGTCCATTGCTCAGGTCTAGAACCAGGAAATACGACCATATTAGTCCAGTACTCAGGTCTAGAACCAGGAAATACGACCATATTAGTCCAGTGCTCAGGTCTAGAACCAGGAAATATGACAATATTAGTCCAGTGCTCAGGTCTAGAACCAGGAAATATGAAAATATTAGTCCAGTGCTCAGGTCTAGAACCAGGAAATATGACAATATTAGTCCAGTGATCAGGTCTAGAACCAGGAAATATGACAATATTAGTCCAGTGCTCAGGTCTGGAACCAGGAAATATGACCATATTAGTCCAGTGCTCAGGTCTATAACCAGGAAATACGACCATATTAATCCAGTGCTCAGGTCTATAACCAGGAAATACGACCATATTAGTCCAGAGCTCAGGTCTAGAACCAGGAAATACGACCATATTAGTCCAGTGCTCAGGTCTAGAACCAGGAAATACGACCATATTAGTCCAGTGCTCAGGTCTAGAACCAGGAAATTTGACCATATTAGTCCAGAGCTCAGGTCTAGACCCAGGAAATACGACCTTATTAGTCCAGAGCTCAGGTCTAGAACTACGAAATACGACCATATTAGTCCAGTGTTCAGGTCTAGAACCAGGAAATACGACCATATTAGTCCATTGCTCAGGTCTAGAATCATGAAATACAACCATATTAGACCAGAGCTCAGGTCTAGAACCAGGAAATATGACCATATTAGTCCAGTGCTCAGGACTAGAACCAGGAAATACGACCATATTAGTCCAGAGCTCAGGTCTAGAACCAGGAAATACGACCATATTAGTCCAGTGCTCAGGTCTAGAACCAGGAAATACGACCATATTAGTCCAGTGCTCAGGTCTAGAACCAGGAAATACGACCTTATTAGTCCAGTGCTCAGGTCTAGAACCAGGAAATACGACCATATTAGTCCAGTGCTCAGGTCTAGAACCAGGAAATTTGACAATATTAGTCCAGAGCTCAGGTCTAAACCCAGGAAATACGACCTTATTAGTCCAGAGCTCAGGTCTAGAACTAGGAAATACGACCATATTAGTCCAGTGTTCAGGTCTAGAATCAGGAAATACGACCATATTAGACCAGAGCTCAGGTCTAGAACCAGGAAATACGACCATATTAGTCCAGTGCTCAGGACTAGAATCAGGAAATACGACCATATTAGTCCAGTGCTCAGGTCTAGAACCAGGAAATACGACCATATTAGTCCAGTGCTCAGGTCTAGAACCAGGAAATACGACCATATTAGTCCAGTGCTCAGGTCTAGAACCAGGAAATACGACCATATTAGTCCAGTGCTCAGGTCTAGAACCAGGAAATTTGACCATATTAGTCCAAAGCTCATGTCTAGAACAAGGAAATATGACAATATTAGTCCAGTGCTCAGGTCTAGAACCAGGAAATATGACAATATTAGTCCAGTGCTCAGGTCTAGAACCAGGAAAGATGACCATATTAGTCCAGTGTTAAGGTCTTGAACCAGGAAATATGACAATATTAGTCCAGTGCTCAGGTCTAGAACCAGGATATAAGACAATATTAGTCCAGTGCTCAGGTCTAGAACCAGGAAATACGACCATGTTAGTCCAGAGCTCAGGTCTAGAACCAGGAAAAACGACCATATTAGTCCAGTGTTAAGGTCTGGAACCAGGAAATACGACCATATTAGTCCAGAGCTAAAGACTAGAACCAGGAAATACGACCATATTAGTCCAGTGCTCAGGTCTAGAACCAGGAAATACGACCATATTAGTCCAGTGCTCAGGTCTAGAACCAGGAAATACGACCATATTAGTCCAGTGCTCAGGTCTAGAACCAGGAAATACGACCATATTAGTCCAGTGCTCAGGTCTAGAACCAGGAAATTTGACCATATTAGTCCAGAGCTCAGGTCTAGACCCAGGAAATACGACCTTATTAGTCCAGAGCTCAGGTCTAGAACTAGGAAATACGACCATATTAGTCCAGTGTTCAGGTCTAGAACCAGGAAATACGACCATATTAGTCCATTGCTCAGGTCTAGAATCAGGAAATACAACCATATTAGACCAGAGCTCAGGTCTAGAACCAGGAAATAAGACCATATTAGTCCAGTGCTCAGGACTAGAACCAGGAAATACGACCATATTAGTCCAGTGCTAAAGACTAGAACCAGGAAATACGACCATATTAGTCCAGTGCTCAGGTCTAGAACCAGGAAATACGACCATATTAGTCCAGTGCTCAGGTCTAGAACCAGGAAATACGACCATATTAGTCCAGTGCTCAGGTCTAGAACCAGGAAATACGACCATATTAGTCCAGTGCTCAGGTCTAGAACCAGGAAATTTGACCATATTAGTCCAGAGCTCAGGTCTAGACCCAGGAAATACGACCATATTAGTCCAGAGCTCAGGTCTAGAACCAGGAAATACGACCATATTAGTCCAGTGCTCAGGTCTAGAACCAGGAAATACGACCATATTAGTCCAATGCTCAGGTCTAGAACCAGGAAATATGACAATATTAGTCCAGTGCTCTGGTCTAGAACCAGGAAATAAGACAATATTAGTCCAGTGCTCAGGTCTAGAACCAGGAAAGACGACCATATTAGTCCAGTGTTAAGGTCTGGAACCAGGAAATATGACAATATTAGTCCAGTGCTCAGGTCTAGAACCAGGAAATATGACAATATTAGTCCAGTGCTCAGGTCTAGAACCAGGAAATACGACCATGTTAGTCCAGAGCTCAGGTCTAGAACCAGGAAAAGACGACCATATTGTCCAGTGTTAAGGTCTGGAACCAGGAAATACGACCATATTAGTCCAGAGCTCATGTCTAGAACAAGGAAATATGACAATATTAGTCCAAAGCTCAGGTCTAAAAGCAGGAAATATGACAATATTAGTCCAGTGCTCAGGTCTAGAACCAGGAAATACCACCATATTAGTCCAGTGTTCACGTCTGGAACCAGGAAATACGACCTTATTAGTCCATTGCTCAGGTCTAGAACCAGGAAATACGACCATATTAGTCCAGTACTCATGTCTAGAACCAGGAAATACGACCATATTAGTCCAGTGCTCAGGTCTAGAACCAGGAAATATGACAATATTAGTCCAGTGCTCAGGTCTAGGACTAGGAAATATGACAATATTAGTCCAGTGCTCAGGTCTAGAACCAGGAAATATGACAATATTAGTCCAGTGCTCAGGTCTAGAACCAGGAAATACGACCATGTTAGTCCAGTGTTCAGGTCTGGAACCAGGAAATACGACCATATTAGTCAAGAGCTCATGTCTAGAAAAAGGAAATATGACAATATTAGTCCAGTGCTCAGGTCTAGAACCAGGAAATACGACCATATTAGTCCAGAGCTCAGGTCTAGTACCAGGAAATACGACCATATTAGTCCAGTGTTAAGGTGTAGAACCAGGAAATACGACCATATTAGTCAAGTGCTCAGGTCTAGATCCAGGAAATACGACCATATTAGTCCAGTGTTCAGGTCTAGAACCAGGAAATATGACAATATTAGTCCAGTGCTCAGGTCTAGAACCAGGAAATATGACAATATTAGTCCAGTGCTCAGGTCTAGAACCAGGAAATATGACCATATTAGTCCAGTGCTCAGGTCTGGAACAGGAAATTTGACCATATTAGTCCAGAGCTCAGGTCTAGACCCAGGAAATACGACCATATTAGTCCAGAGCTCAGGTCTAGAACCAGGAAATACGACCATATTAGTCCAGTGCTCAGGTCTAGAACCAGGAAATACGACCATATTAGTCCAATGCTCAGGTCTAGAACCAGGAAATACGACCATATTAGTCCAGTGCTCAGGTCTAGAACCAGGAAATTTGACCATATTAGTCCAGTGCTCTGGTCTAGAACCAGGAAATAAGACAATATTAGTCCAGTGCTCAGGTCTAGAACCAGGAAAGACGACCATATTAGTCCAGTGTTAAGGTCTGGAACCAGGAAATATGACAATATTAGTCCAGTGCTGAGGTCTAGAACCAGGAAATATGACAATATTAGTCCAGTGCTCAGGTCTAGAACCAGGAAATACGACCATGTTAGTCCAGAGCTCAGGTCTAGAACCAGGAAAGTCGACCATATTAGTCCAGTGTTAAGGTCTGGAACCAGGAAATACGACCATATTAGTCCAGAGCTCATGTCTAGAACAAGGAAATATGACAATATTAGTCCAAAGCTCAGGTCTAAAAGCAGGAAATATGACAATATTAGTCCAGTGCTCAGGTCTAGAACCAGGAAATACCACCATATTAGTCCAGTGTTCATGTCTGGAACCAGGAAATACGACCTTATTAGTCCATTGTTCAGGTCTAGAACCAGGAAATACGACCATATTAGTCCAGTACTCAGGTCTAGAACCAGGAAATACGACCATATTAGTCCAGTGCTCAGGTCTAGAACCAGGAAATATGACAATATTAGTCCAGTGCTCAGGTCTAGGACTAGGAAATATGACAATATTAGTCCAGTGCTCAGGTCTAGAACCAGGAAATATGACAATATTAGTCCAGTGCTCAGGTCTAGAACCAGGAAATACGACCATGTTAGTCCAGTGTTCAGGTCTGGAACCAGGAAATACGACCATATTAGTCAAGAGCTCATGTCTAGAAAAGGAAATATGACAATATTAGTCCAGTGCTCAGGTCTAGAACCAGGAAATACGACCATATTAGTCCAGAGCTCAGGTCTAGTACCAGGAAATACGACCATATTAGTCCAGTGTTAAGGTGTAGAACCAGGAAATACGACCATATTAGTCCAGTGCTCAGGTCTAGATCCAGGAAATACGACCATATTAGTCCAGTGTTCAGGTCTAGAACCAGGAAATATGACAATATTAGTCCAGTGCTCAGGTCTAGAACCAGGAAATATGACAATATTAGTCCAGTACTCAGGTCTAGAACCAGGAAATATGACCATATTAGTCCAGTGCTCAGGTCTGGAACCAGGAAATATGACAATATTAGTCCAGTGCTCAGGTCTAGAACCAGGAAATATGACAATATTAGTCCATTACTCAGGTCTAGAACCAGGAAATATGACCATATTAGTCCAGAGCTCAGGTCTAGAACCAGGAAAGACGACCATATTAGTCCAGTGTTAAGGTCTGGAACCAGGAAATACGACCATATTAGTCCAGAGCTCATGTCTAGAACAAGGAAATATGACAATATTAGTCCAAAGCTCAGGTCTAAAAGCAGGAAATATGACAATATTAGTCCAGTGCTCAGGTCTAGAACCAGGAAATACCACCATATTAGTCCAGTGTTCACGTCTGGAACCAGGAAATATGACCTTATTAGTCCATTGCTCAGGTCTAGAACCAGGAAATAAGACCATATTAGTCCAGTACTCAGGTCTAGAACCAGGAAATACGACCATATTAGTCCAGTGCTCAGGTCTAGAACCAGGAAATATGACAATATTAGTCCAGTGCTCAGGTCTAGGACTAGGAAATATGACAATATTAGTCCAGTGCTCAGGTCTAGAACCAGGAAATATGACAATATTAGTCCAGTGCTCAGGTCTAGTACCAGGAAATATGACAATATTAGTCCAGTGCTCAGGTCTAGAACCAGGAAATATGACAATATTAGTCCAGTGCTCAGGTCTAGTACCAGGAAATACGACCATATTAGTCCAGTACTCAGGTCTAGAACCAGGAAATACGACCATATTAGTCCAGTGCTCAGGTCTAGAACCAGGAAATATGACAATATTAGTCCAGTGCTCAGGTCTAGGACTAGGAAATATGACAATATTAGTCCAGTGCTCAGGTCTAGAACCAGGAAATATGACAATATTAGTCCAGTACTCAGGTCTAGAACCAGGAAATATGACCATATTAGTCCAGTGCTCAGGTCTGGAACCAGGAAATATGACAATATTAGTCCAGTGCTCAGGTCTAGAACCAGGAAATATGACAATATTAGTCCAGTACTCAGGTCTAGAACCAGGAAATATGACCATATTAGTCCAGAGCTCAGGTCTAGAACCAGGAAAGACGACCATATTAGTCCAGTGTTAAGGTCTGGAACCAGGAAATACGACCATATTAGTCCAGAGCTCATGTCTAGAACAAGGAAATATGACAATATTAGTCCAAAGCTCAGGTCTAGAAGCAGGAAATATGACAATATTAGTCCAGTGCTCAGGTCTAGAACCAGGAAATACCACCATATTAGTCCAGTGTTCACGTCTGGAACCAGGAAATACGACCTTATTAGTCATTGCTCAGGTCTAGAACCAGGAAATACGACCATATTAGTCCAGTACTCAGGTCTAGAACCAGGAAATACGACCATATTAGTCCAGTGCTCAGGTCTAGAACCAGGAAATATGACAATATTAGTCCAGTGCTCAGGTCTAGGACTAGGAAATATGACAATATTAGTCCAGTGCTCAGGTCTAGAACCAGGAAATATGACAATATTAGTCCAGTGCTCAGGTCTAGAACCAGGAAATACGACCATGTTAGTCCAGTGTTCAGGTCTGGAACCAGGAAATACGACCATATTAGTCAAGAGCTCATGTCTAGAAAAAGGATATATGACAATATTAGTCCAGTGCTCAGGTCTAGAACCAGGAAATACGACCATATTAGTCCAGAGCTCAGGTCTAGTTCCAGGAAATACGACCACATTAGTCCAGTGTTAAGGTGTAGAACCAGGAAATACGACCATATTAGTCCAGTGCTCAGGTCTAGATCCAGGAAATACGACCATATTAGTCCAGTGTTCAGGTCTAGAACCAGGAAATATGACAATATTAGTCCAGTGCTCAGGTCTAGAACCAGGAAATATGACAATATTAGTCCAGTACTCAGGTCTAGAACCAGGAAATATGACCATATTAGTCCAGTGCTCAGGTCTGGAACCAGGAAATATGACAATATTAGTCCAGTGCTCAGGTCTAGAACCAGGAAATATGACAATATTAGTCCAGTGTTAAGGTCTGGAACCAGGATATATGACAATATTAGTCCAGTGCTCAGGTCTAGAACCAGGAAATACGACCATGTTAGTCCAGAGCTCAGGTCTAGAACCAGGAAAGACGACCATATTAGTCCAGTGTTAAGGTCTGTAATCAGGAAATACGACCATATTAGTCCAGAGCTCATGTCTAGAACAAGGAAATATGACAATATTAGTCCAAAGCTCAGGTCTAGAAGCAGGAAATATGACAATATTAGTCCAGTGCTCAGGTCTAGAACCAGGAAATACCACCATATTAGTCCAGTGTTCACGTCTGGAACCAGGAAATACGACCTTATTAGTCCATTGCTCAGGTCTAGAACCAGGAAATACGACCATATTAGTCCAGTACTCAGGTCTAGAACCAGGAAATACGACCATATTAGTCCAGTGCTCAGGTCTAGAACCAGGAAATATGACAATATTAGTCCAGTGCTCAGGTCTAGACCAGGAAATATGACAATATTAGTCCAGTGCTCAGGTCTAGAACCAGGAAATATGACAATATTAGTCCAGTGATCAGGTCTAGAACCAGGAAATATGACAATATTAGTCCAGTGCTCAGGTCTGGAACCAGGAAATACGACCATATTAGTCCAGTGCTCAGGTCTATAACCAGGAAATACGACCATATTAATCCAGTGCTCAGGTCTATAACCAGGAAATACGACCATATTAGTCCAGTGCTCAGGTCTAGAACCAGGAAATACGACCATATTAGTCCAGTGCTCAGGTCTAGAACCAGGAAATTTGACCATATTAGTCCAGAGCTCAGGTCTAGACCCAGGAAATACGACCTTATTAGTCCAAAGCTCAGGTCTAGAACTACGAAATACGACCATATTAGTCCAGTGTTCAGGTCTAGAACCAGGAAATACGACCATATTAGTCCATTGCTCAGGTCTAGAATCAGGAAATACAACCATATTAGACCAGAGCTCAGGTCTAGAACCAGGAAATACGACCATATTAGTCCAGTGCTCAGGACTAGAACCAGGAAATACGACCATATTAGTCCAGTGCTAAAGACTAGAACCAGGAAATACGACCATATTAGTCCAGTGCTCAGGTCTAGAACCAGGAAATACGACCATATTAGTCCAGTGCTCAGGTCTAGAACCAGGAAATACGACCATATTAGTCCAGTGCTCAGGTCTAGAACCAGGAAATTTGATCATATTAGTCCAGAGCTCAGGTCTAGACCCAGGAAATACGACCTTATTAGTCCAGAGCTCAGGTCTAGAACTAGGAAATACGACCATATTAGTCCAGTGTTCAGGTCTAGAACCAGGAAATACGACCATATTAGTCCATTGCTCAGGTCTAGAATCAGGAAATACAACCATATTAGACCAGAGCTCAGGTCTAGAACCAGGAAATACGACCATATTAGTCCAGTGCTCAGGACTAGAACCAGGAAATACGACCATATTAGTCCAGTGCTAAAGACTAGAACCAGGAAATACGACCATATTAGTCCAGTGCTCAGGTCTAGAACCAGGAAATACGACCATATTAGTCCAGTGTTCAGGTCTAGAACCAGGAAATACGACCATATTAGTCCAGTGCTCAGGTCTAGAACCAGGAAATACGACCATATTAGTCCAGTGCTCAGGTCTAGAACCAGGAAATTTGACCATATTAGTCCAGAGCTCATGTCTAGAACAAGAAAATATGACAATATTAGTCCAGTGCTCTGGTCTAGAACCAGGAAATAAGACAATATTAGTCCAGTGCTCAGGTCTAGAACCAGGAAAGACGACCATATTAGTCCAGTGTTAAGGTCTGGAACCAGGAAATATGACAATATTAGTCCAATGCTCAGGTCTAGAACCAGGAAATATGACAATATTAGTCCAGTGCTCAGGTCTAGAACCAGGAAATACGACCATGTTAGTCCAGAGCTCAGGTCTAGAACCAGGAAAGACGACCATATTAGTCCAGTGTTAAGGTCTGGAACCAGGAAATACGACCATATTAGTCCAGAGCTCATGTCTAGAACAAGGAAATATGACAATATTAGTCCAAAGCTCAGGTCTAAAAGCAGGAAATATGACAATATTAGTCCAGTGCTCAGGTCTAGAACCAGGAAATACCACCATATTAGTCCAGTGTTCACGTCTGGAACCAGGAAATACGACCTTATTAGTCCATTGCTCAGGTCTAGAACCAGGAAATACGACCATATTAGTCCAGTACTCAGGTCTAGAACCAGGAAATACGACCATATTAGTCCAGTGCTCAGGTCTAGAACCAGGAAATATGACAATATTAGTCCAGTGCTCAGGTCTAGGACTAGGAAATATGACAATATTAGTCCAGTGCTCAGGTCTAGAACCAGGAAATATGACAATATTAGTCCAGTGCTCAGGTCTAGAACCAGGAAATACGACCATGTTAGTCCAGTGTTCAGGTCTGGAACCAGGAAATACGACCATAGTAGTCAAGAGCTCATGTCTAGAAAAAGGAAATATGACAATATTAGTCCAGTGCTCAGGTCTAGAACCAGGAAATACGACCATATTAGTCCAGAGCTCAGGTCTAGTACCAGGAAATACGACCATATTAGTCCAGTGTTAAGGTGTAGAACCAGGAAATACGACCATATTAGTCAAGTGCTCAGGTCTAGATCCAGGAAATACGACCATATTAGTCCAGTGTTCAGGTCTAGAACCAGGAAATATGACAATATTAGTCCAGTGCTCAGGTCTAGAACCAGGAAATATGACAATATTAGTCCAGTGCTCAGGTCTAGAACCAGGAAATATGACCATATTAGTCCAGTGCTCAGGTCTGGAACCAGGAAATTTGACCATATTAGTCCAGAGCTCAGGTCTAGACCCAGGAAATACGACCATATTAGTCCAGAGCTCAGGTCTAGAACCAGGAAATACGACCATATTAGTCCAGTGCTCAGGTCTAGAACCAGGAAATACGACCATATTAGTCCAATGCTCAGGTCTAGAACCAGGAAATACGACCATATTAGTCCAGTGCTCAGGTCTAGAACCAGGAAATTTGACCATATTAGTCCAGTGCTCTGGTCTAGAACCAGGAAATAAGACAATATTAGTCCAGTGCTCAGGTCTAGAACCAGGAAAGACGACCATATTAGTCCAGTGTTAAGGTCTGGAACCAGGAAATATGACAATATTAGTCCAGTGCTGAGGTCTAGAACCAGGAAATATGACAATATTAGTCCAGTGCTCAGGTCTAGAACCAGGAAATACGACCATGTTAGTCCAGAGCTCAGGTCTAGAACCAGGAAAGTCGACCATATTAGTCCAGTGTTAAGGTCTGGAACCAGGAAATACGACCATATTAGTCCAGAGCTCATGTCTAGAACAAGGAAATATGACAATATTAGTCCAAAGCTCAGGTCTAAAAGCAGGAAATATGACAATATTAGTCCAGTGCTCAGGTCTAGAACCAGGAAATACCACCATATTAGTCCAGTGCTCAGGTCTGGAACCAGGAAATTTGACCATATTAGTCCAGAGCTCAGGTCTAGACCCAGGAAATACGACCATATTAGTCCAGAGCTCAGGTCTAGAACCAGGAAATACGACCATATTAGTCCAGTGCTCAGGTCTAGAACCAGGAAATACGACCATATTAGTCCAATGCTCAGGTCTAGAACCAGGAAATACGACCATATTAGTCCAGTGCTCAGGTCTAGAACCAGGAAATTTGACCATATTAGTCCAGTGCTCTGGTCTAGAACCAGGAAATAAGACAATATTAGTCCAGTGCTCAGGTCTAGAACCAGGAAAGACGACCATATTAGTCCAGTGTTAAGGTCTGGAACCAGGAAATATGACAATATTAGTCCAGTGCTGAGGTCTAGAACCAGGAAATATGACAATATTAGTCCAGTGCTCAGGTCTAGAACCAGGAAATACGACCATGTTAGTCCAGAGCTCAGGTCTAGAACCAGGAAAGTCGACCATATTAGTCCAGTGTTAAGGTCTGGAACCAGGAAATACGACCATATTAGTCCAGAGCTCATGTCTAGAACAAGGAAATATGACAATATTAGTCCAAAGCTCAGGTCTAAAAGCAGGAAATATGACAATATTAGTCCAGTGCTCAGGTCTAGAACCAGGAAATACCACCATATTAGTCCAGTGTTCATGTCTGGAACCAGGAAATACGACCTTATTAGTCCATTGTTCAGGTCTAGAACCAGGAAATACGACCATATTAGTCCATTGCTCAGGTCTAGAATCAGGAAATACAACCATATTAGACCAGAGCTCAGGTCTAGAACCAGGAAATACGACCATATTAGTCCAGTGCTCAGGACTAGAACCAGGAAATACGACCATATTAGTCCAGTGCTAAAGACTAGAACCAGGAAATACGACCATATTAGTCCAGTGCTCAGGTCTAGAACCAGGAAATACGACCATATTAGTCCAGTGCTCAGGTCTAGAACCAGGAAATACGACCATATTAGTCCAGTGCTCAGGTCTAGAACCAGGAAATTTGACCATATTAGTCCAGAGCTCAGGTCTAGACCCAGGAAATACGACCTTATTAGTCCAGAGCTCAGGTCTAGAACTAGGAAATACGACCATATTAGTCCAGTGTTCAGGTCTAGAACCAGGAAATACGACCATATTAGTCCATTGCTCAGGTCTAGAATCAGGAAATACAACCATATTAGACCAGAGCTCAGGTCTAGAACCAGGAAATACGACCATATTAGTCCAGTGCTCAGGACTAGAACCAGGAAATACGACCATATTAGTCCAGTGCTAAAGACTAGAACCAGGAAATACGACCATATTAGTCCAGTGCTCAGGTCTAGAACCAGGAAATACGACCATATTAGTCCAGTGTTCAGGTCTAGAACCAGGAAATACGACCATATTAGTCCAGTGCTCAGGTCTAGAACCAGGAAATACGACCATATTAGTCCAGTGCTCAGGTCTAGAACCAGGAAATTTGACCATATTAGTCCAGTGTTAAGGTCTGGAACCAGGAAATATGACAATATTAGTCCAGTGCTCAGGTCTAGAACCAGGAAATATGACAATATTAGTCCAGTGCTCAGGTCTAGAACCAGGAAATACGACCATGTTAGTCCAGAGCTCAGGTCTAGAACCAGGAAAGACGACCATATTAGTCCAGTGTTAAGGTCTGGAACCAGGAAATACGACCATATTAGTCCAGAGCTCATGTCTAGAACAAGGAAATATGACAATATTAGTCCAAAGCTCAGGTCTAAAAGCAGGAAATATGACAATATTAGTCCAGTGCTCAGGTCTAGAACCAGGAAATACCACCATATTAGTCCAGTGTTCACGTCTGGAACCAGGAAATACGACCTTATTAGTCCATTGCTCAGGTCTAGAACCAGGAAATACGACCATATTAGTCCAGTACTCAGGTCTAGAACCAGGAAATACGACCATATTAGTCCAGTGCTCAGGTCTAGAACCAGGAAATATGACAATATTAGTCCAGTGCTCAGGTCTAGGACTAGGAAATATGACAATATTAGTCCAGTGCTCAGGTCTAGAACCAGGAAATATGACAATATTAGTCCAGTGCTCAGGTCTAGAACCAGGAAATACGACCATGTTAGTCCAGTGTTCAGGTCTGGAACCAGGAAATACGACCATAGTAGTCAAGAGCTCATGTCTAGAAAAAGGAAATATGACAATATTAGTCCAGTGCTCAGGTCTAGAACCAGGAAATACGACCATATTAGTCCAGAGCTCAGGTCTAGTACCAGGAAATACGACCATATTAGTCCAGTGTTAAGGTGTAGAACCAGGAAATACGACCATATTAGTCAAGTGCTCAGGTCTAGATCCAGGAAATACGACCATATTAGTCCAGTGTTCAGGTCTAGAACCAGGAAATATGACAATATTAGTCCAGTGCTCAGGTCTAGAACCAGGAAATATGACAATATTAGTCCAGTGCTCAGGTCTAGAACCAGGAAATATGACCATATTAGTCCAGTGCTCAGGTCTGGAACCAGGAAATTTGACCATATTAGTCCAGAGCTCAGGTCTAGACCCAGGAAATACGACCATATTAGTCCAGAGCTCAGGTCTAGAACCAGGAAATACGACCATATTAGTCCAGTGCTCAGGTCTAGAACCAGGAAATACGACCATATTAGTCCAATGCTCAGGTCTAGAACCAGGAAATACGACCATATTAGTCCAGTGCTCAGGTCTAGAACCAGGAAATTTGACCATATTAGTCCAGTGCTCTGGTCTAGAACCAGGAAATAAGACAATATTAGTCCAGTGCTCAGGTCTAGAACCAGGAAAGACGACCATATTAGTCCAGTGTTAAGGTCTGGAACCAGGAAATATGACAATATTAGTCCAGTGCTGAGGTCTAGAACCAGGAAATATGACAATATTAGTCCAGTGCTCAGGTCTAGAACCAGGAAATACGACCATGTTAGTCCAGAGCTCAGGTCTAGAACCAGGAAAGTCGACCATATTAGTCCAGTGTTAAGGTCTGGAACCAGGAAATACGACCATATTAGTCCAGAGCTCATGTCTAGAACAAGGAAATATGACAATATTAGTCCAAAGCTCAGGTCTAAAAGCAGGAAATATGACAATATTAGTCCAGTGCTCAGGTCTAGAACCAGGAAATACCACCATATTAGTCCAGTGTTCATGTCTGGAACCAGGAAATACGACCTTATTAGTCCATTGTTCAGGTCTAGAACCAGGAAATACGACCATATTAGTCCAGTACTCAGGTCTAGAACCAGGAAATACGACCATATTAGTCCAGTGCTCAGGTCTAGAACCAGGAAATATGACAATATTAGTCCAGTGCTCAGGTCTAGGACTAGGAAATATGACAATATTAGTCCAGTGCTCAGGTCTAGAACCAGGAAATATGACAATATTAGTCCAGTGCTCAGGTCTAGAACCAGGAAATACGACCATGTTAGTCCAGTGTTCAGGTCTGGAACCAGGAAATACGACCATATTAGTCAAGAGCTCATGTCTAGAAAAAGGAAATATGACAATATTAGTCCAGTGCTCAGGTCTAGAACCAGGAAATACGACCATATTAGTCCAGAGCTCAGGTCTAGTACCAGGAAATACGACCATATTAGTCCAGTGTTAAGGTGTAGAACCAGGAAATACGACCATATTAGTCCAGTGCTCAGGTCTAGATCCAGGAAATACGACCATATTAGTCCAGTGTTCAGGTCTAGAACCAGGAAATATGACAATATTAGTCCAGTGCTCAGGTCTAGAACCAGGAAATATGACAATATTAGTCCAGTACTCAGGTCTAGAACCAGGAAATATGACCATATTAGTCCAGTGCTCAGGTCTGGAACCAGGAAATATGACAATATTAGTCCAGTGCTCAGGTCTAGAACCAGGAAATATGACAATATTAGTCCAGTACTCAGGTCTAGAACCAGGAAATATGACCATATTAGTCCAGAGCTCAGGTCTAGAACCAGGAAAGACGACCATATTAGTCCAGTGTTAAGGTCTGGAACCAGGAAATACGACCATATTAGTCCAGAGCTCATGTCTAGAACAAGGAAATATGACAATATTAGTCCAAAGCTCAGGTCTAGAAGCAGGAAATATGACAATATTAGTCCAGTGCTCAGGTCTAGAACCAGGAAATACCACCATATTAGTCCAGTGTTCACGTCTGGAACCAGGAAATATGACCTTATTAGTCCATTGCTCAGGTCTAGAACCAGGAAATAAGACCATATTAGTCCAGTACTCAGGTCTAGAACCAGGAAATACGACCATATTAGTCCAGTGCTCAGGTCTAGAACCAGGAAATATGACAATATTAGTCCAGTGCTCAGGTCTAGGACTAGGAAATATGACAATATTAGTCCAGTGCTCAGGTCTAGAACCAGGAAATATGACAATATTAGTCCAGTGCTCAGGTCTAGTACCAGGAAATACGACCATATTAGTCCAGTACTCAGGTTTAGAACCAGGAAATACGACCATATTAGTCCAGTGCTCAGGTCTAGAACCAGGAAATATGACAATATTAGTCCAGTGCTCAGGTCTAGGACTAGGAAATATGACAATATTAGTCCAGTGCTCAGGTCTAGAA
The DNA here is from genome assembly GCA_036924055.1 of Leuresthes tenuis. Taxonomy (NCBI): domain Eukaryota; kingdom Metazoa; phylum Chordata; class Actinopteri; order Atheriniformes; family Atherinopsidae; genus Leuresthes; species Leuresthes tenuis. Next base: position 65,031 of record JAVGWW010000146.1, on the reverse strand, counting down.
CCAGGAAATATGACAATATTAGTCCAGTACTCAGGTCTAGAACCAGGAAATATGACCATATTAGTCCAGTGCTCAGGTCTGGAACCAGGAAATATGACAATATTAGTCCAGTGCTCAGGTCTAGAACCAGGAAATATGACCATATTAGTCCAGAGCTCAGGTCTAGAACCAGGAAAGACGACCATATTAGTCCAGTGTTAAGGTCTGGAACCAGGAAATACGACCATATTAGTCCAGAGCTCATGTCTAGAACAAGGAAAGATGACAATATTAGTCCAAAGCTCAGGTCTAGAAGCAGGAAATATGACAATATTAGTCCAGTGCTCAGGTCTAGAACCAGGAAATACCACCATATTAGTCCAGTGTTCACGTCTGGAACCAGGAAATACGACCTTATTAGTCCATTGCTCAGGTCTAGAACCAGGAAATACGACCATATTAGTCCAGTACTCAGGTCTAGAACCAGGAAATACGACCATATTAGTCCAGTGCTCAGGTCTAGAACCAGGAAATATGACAATATTAGTCCAGTGCTCAGGTCTAGGACTAGGAAATATGACAATATTAGTCCAGTGCTCAGGTCTAGAACCAGGAAATATGACAATATTAGTCCAGTGCTCAGGTCTAGAACCAGGAAATACGACCATGTTAGTCCAGTGTTCAGGTCTGGAACCAGGAAATACGACCATATTAGTCAAGAGCTCATGTCTAGAAAAAGGATATATGACAATATTAGTCCAGTGCTCAGGTCTAGAACCAGGAAATACGACCATATTAGTCCAGAGCTCAGGTCTAGTTCCAGGAAATACGACCACATTAGTCCAGTTTTAAGGTGTAGAACCAGGAAATACGACCATATTAGTCCAGTGCTCAGGTCTAGAACCAGGAAATATGACAATATTAGTCCAGTGCTCAGGTCTAGAACCAGGAAATATGACAATATTAGTCCAGTACTCAGGTCTAGAACCAGGAAATATGACCATATTAGTCCAGTGCTCAGGTCTGGAACCAGGAAATATGACAATATTAGTCCAGTGCTCAGGTCTAGAACCAGGAAATATGACAATATTAGTCCAGTGTTAAGGTCTGGAACCAGGATATATGACAATATTAGTCCAGTGCTCAGGTCTAGAACCAGGAAATACGACCATGTTAGTCCAGAGCTCAGGTCTAGAACCAGGAAAGACGACCATATTAGTCCAGTGTTAAGGTCTGGAATCAGGAAATACGACCATATTAGTCCAGAGCTCATGTCTAGAACAAGGAAATATGACAATATTAGTCCAAAGCTCAGGTCTAGAAGCAGGAAATATGACAATATTAGTCCAGTGCTCAGGTCTAGAACCAGGAAATACCACCATATTAGTCCAGTGTTCACGTCTGGAACCAGGAAATACGACCTTATTAGTCCATTGCTCAGGTCTAGAACCAGGAAATACGACCATATTAGTCCAGTACTCAGGTCTAGAACCAGGAAATACGACCATATTAGTCCAGTGCTCAGGTCTAGAACCAGGAAATATGACAATATTAGTCCAGTGCTCAGGTCTAGACCAGGAAATATGACAATATTAGTCCAGTGCTCAGGTCTAGAACCAGGAAATATGACAATATTAGTCCAGTGATCAGGTCTAGAACCAGGAAATATGACAATATTAGTCCAGTGCTCAGGTCTGGAACCAGGAAATACGACCATATTAGTCCAGTGCTCAGGTCTATAACCAGGAAATACGACCATATTAATCCAGTGCTCAGGTCTATAACCAGGAAATACGACCATATTAGTCCAGTGCTCAGGTCTAGAACCAGGAAATACGACCATATTAGTCCAGTGCTCAGGTCTAGAACCAGGAAATTTGACCATATTAGTCCAGAGCTCAGGTCTAGACCCAGGAAATACGACCTTATTAGTCCAGAGCTCAGGTCTAGAACTACGAAATACGACCATATTAGTCCAGTGTTCAGGTCTAGAACCAGGAAATACGACCATATTAGTCCATTGCTCAGGTCTAGAATCAGGAAATACAACCATATTAGACCAGAGCTCAGGTCTAGAACCAGGAAATACGACCATATTAGTCCAGTGCTCAGGACTAGAACCAGGAAATACGACCATATTAGTCCAGTGCTAAAGACTAGAACCAGGAAATACGACCATATTAGTCCAGTGCTCAGGTCTAGAACCAGGAAATACGACCATATTAGTCCAGTGCTCAGGTCTAGAACCAGGAAATACGACCATATTAGTCCAGTGCTCAGGTCTAGAACCAGGAAATTTGACCATATTAGTCCAGAGCTCAGGTCTAGACCCAGGAAATACGACCTTATTAGTCCAGAGCTCAGGTCTAGAACTAGGAAATACGACCATATTAGTCCAGTGTTCAGGTCTAGAACCAGGAAATACGACCATATTAGTCCATTGCTCAGGTCTAGAATCAGGAAATACAACCATATTAGACCAGAGCTCAGGTCTAGAACCAGGAAATACGACCATATTAGTCCAGTGCTCAGGACTAGAACCAGGAAATACGACCATATTAGTCCAGTGCTAAAGACTAGAACCAGGAAATACGACCATATTAGTCCAGTGCTCAGGTCTAGAACCAGGAAATACGACCATATTAGTCCAGTGTTCAGGTCTAGAACCAGGAAATACGACCATATTAGTCCAGTGCTCTGGTCTAGAACCAGGAAATACGACCATATTAGTCCAGTGCTCAGGTCTAGAACCAGGAAATTTGACCATATTAGTCCAGTGCTCAGGTCTAGAACCAGGAAATACGACCATATTAGTCCAGTGCTCAGGTCTATAACCAGGAAATACGACCATATTAATCCAGTGCTCAGGTCTATAACCAGGAAATACGACCATATTAGTCCAGTGCTCAGGTCTAGAACCAGGAAATACGACCATATTAGTCCAGTGCTCAGGTCTAGAACCAGGAAATTTGACCATATTAGTCCAGAGCTCAGGTCTAGACCCAGGAAATACGACCTTATTAGTCCAGAGCTCAGGTCTAGAACTACGAAATACGACCATATTAGTCCAGTGTACAGGTCTAGAACCAGGAAATACGACCATATTAGTCCATTGCTCAGGTCTAGAATCAGGAAATACAACCATATTAGACCAGAGCTCAGGTCTAGAACCAGGAAATACGACCATATTAGTCCAGTGCTCAGGACTAGAACCAGGAAATACGACCATATTAGTCCAGTGCTAAAGACTAGAACCAGGAAATACGACCATATTAGTCCAGTGCTCAGGTCTAGAACCAGGAAATACGACCATATTAGTCCAGTGCTCAGGTCTAGAACCAGGAAATACGACCATATTAGTCCAGTGCTCAGGTCTAGAACCAGGAAATTTGACCATATTAGTCCAGAGCTCAGGTCTAGACCCAGGAAATACGACCTTATTAGTCCAGAGCTCAGGTCTAGAACTAGGAAATACGACCATATTAGTCCAGTGTTCAGGTCTAGAACCAGGAAATACGACCATATTAGTCCATTGCTCAGGTCTAGAATCAGGAAATACAACCATATTAGACCAGAGCTCAGGTCTAGAACCAGGAAATACGACCATATTAGTCCAGTGCTCAGGACTAGAACCAGGAAATACGACCATATTAGTCCAGTGCTAAAGACTAGAACCAGGAAATACGACCATATTAGTCCAGTGCTCAGGTCTAGAACCAGGAAATACGACCATATTAGTCCAGTGTTCAGGTCTAGAACCAGGAAATACGACCATATTAGTCCAGTGCTCTGGTCTAGAACCAGGAAATACGACCATATTAGTCCAGTGCTCAGGTCTAGAACCAGGAAATTTGACCATATTAGTCCAGTGCTCAGGTCTAGAACCAGGAAATACGACCATATTAGTCCAGTGTTCAGGTCTAGAACCAGGAAATACGACCATATTAGTCCAGTGCTCAGGTCTAGAACCAGGAAATACGACCATATTAGTCCAGTGCTCAGGTCTAGAACCAGGAAATTTGACCATATTAGTCCAGAGCTCAGGTCTAGACCCAGGAAATACGACCATATTAGTCCAGAGCTCAGGTCTAGAACCAGGAAATACGACCATATTAGTCCAGTGCTCAGGTCTAGAACCAGGAAATACGACCATATTAGTCCAGTGCTCAGGTCTAGAACCAGGAAATACGACCTTATTAGTCCACATCTCAGGTCTAGAACCAGGAAATACGACCATATTAGTCCAGTGCTCAGGTCTAGAACCAGGAAATTCGACCATATTAGTCCAGAGCTCAGGTCTAAACCCAGGAAATACGACCTTATTAGTCCAGAGCTCAGGTCTAGAACTAGGAAATACGACCATATTAGTCCAGTGTTCAGGTCTAGAATCAGGAAATACGACCATATTAGACCAGAGCTCAGGTCTAGAACCAGGAAATACAACCATATTAGTCCAGTGCTCAGGACTAGAACCAGGAAATACGACCATATTAGTCCAGTGCTAAAGACTAGAACCAGGAAATACGACCATATTAGTCCAGTGCTCAGGTCTAGAACCAGGAAATACGACCATATTAGTCCAGTGCTCAGGTCTAGAACCAGGAAATACGACCATATTAGTCCAGTGCTCAGGTCTAGAACCAGGAAATACGACCATATTAGTCCAGTGCTCAGGTCTAGAACCAGGAAATTTGACCATATTAGTCCAGAGCTCAGGTCTAGACCCAGGAAATACGACCTTATTAGTCCAGAGCTCAGGTCTAGAACTAGGAAATACGACCATATTAGTCCAGTGTTCAGGTCTAGAACCAGGAAATACGACTATATTAGTCCATTGCTCAGGTCTAGAATCAGGAAATACAACCATATTAGACCAGAGCTCAGGTCTAGAACCAGGAAATACGACCATATTAGTCCAGTGCTCAGGACTAGAACCAGGAAATACGACCATATTAGTCCAGTGCTAAAGACTATAACCAGAAAATACGACCATATTAGTCCAGTGCTCAGGTCTAGAACCAGGAAATACGACCATATTAGTCCAGTGCTCAGGTCTAGAACCAGGAAATACGACCATATTAGTCCAGTGTTCAGGTCTAGAACCAGGAAATACGACTATATTAGTCCAAAGCTCATGTCTAGAACAAGGAAATATGACAATATTAGTCCAGTGCTTAGGTCTAGAACGAGGAAATATGACAATATTAGTCCAGTGCTCAGGTCTAGAACCAGGAAAGACGACCATATTAGTCCAGTGTTAAGGTCTTGAACCAGGAAATATGACAATATTAGTCCATTGCTCAGGTCTAGAACCAGGATATAAGACAATATTAGTCCAGTGCTCAGGTCTAGAACCAGGAAATAAGACCATATTAGTCCAGTGTTCAGGTCTAGAACCAGGAAATACGACCATATTAGTCCAGTGCTCAGGTCTAGAACCAGGAAATACGACCATATTAGTCCAGTGCTCAGGTCTAGAACCAGGAAATTTGACCATATTAGTCCAGAGCCCAGGTCTAGACCCAGGAAATACGACCATATTAGTCCAGAGCTCAGGTCTAGAACCAGGAAATACGACCATATTAGTCCAGTGCTCAGGTCTAGAACCAGGAAATACGACCATATTAGTCCAGTGCTCAGGTCTAGAACCAGGAAATACGACCTTATTAGTCCAGATATCAGGTCTAGAACCAGGAAATACGACCATATTAGTCCAGTGCTCAGGTCTAGAACCAGGAAATTTGACCATATTAGTCCAGAGCTCAGGTCTAAACCCAGGAAATACGACCTTATTAGTCCAGAGCTCAGGTCTAGAACTAGGAAATACGACCATATTAGTCCAGTGTTCAGGTCTAGAATCAGGAAATACGACCATATTAGACCAGAGCTCAGGTCTAGAACCAGGAAATACGACCATATTAGTCCAGTGCTCAGGACTAGAACCAGGAAATACGACCATATTAGTCCAGTGCTAAAGACTAGAACCAGGAAATACGACCATATTAGTCCAGTGCTCAGGTCTAGAACCAGGAAATACGACCATATTAGTCCAGTGTTCAGGTCTAGAACCAGGAAATACGACCATATTAGTCCATTGCTCAGGTCTAGAATCAGGAAATACAACCATATTAGACCAGAGCTCAGGTCTAGAACCAGGAAATACGACCATATTAGTCCAGTGCTCAGGACTAGAACCAGGAAATACGACCATATTAGTCCAGTGCTAAAGACTAGAACCAGGAAATACGACCATATTAGTCCAGTGCTCAGGTCTAGAACCAGGAAATACGACCATATTAGTCCAGTGTTCAGGTCTAGAACCAGGAAATACGACCATATTAGTCCAGTGCTCTGGTCTAGAACCAGGAAATACGACCATATTAGTCCAGTGCTCAGGTCTAGAACCAGGAAATTTGACCATATTAGTCCAGTGCTCAGGTCTAGAACCAGGAAATACGACCATATTAGTCCAGTGTTCAGGTCTAGAACCAGGAAATACGACCATATTAGTCCAGTGCTCAGGTCTAGAACCAGGAAATACGACCATATTAGTCCAGTGCTCAGGTCTAGAACCAGGAAATTTGACCATATTAGTCCAGAGCTCAGGTCTAGACCCAGGAAATACGACCATATTAGTCCAGAGCTCAGGTCTAGAACCAGGAAATACGACCATATTAGTCCAGTGCTCAGGTCTAGAACCAGGAAATACGACCATATTAGTCCAGTGCTCAGGTCTAGAACCAGGAAATACGACCTTATTAGTCCACATCTCAGGTCTAGAACCAGGAAATACGACCATATTAGTCCAGTGCTCAGGTCTAGAACCAGGAAATTTGACCATATTAGTCCAGAGCTCAGGTCTAAACCCAGGAAATACGACCTTATTAGTCCAGAGCTCAGGTCTAGAACTAGGAAATACGACCATATTAGTCCAGTGTTCAGGTCTAGAATCAGGAAATACGACCATATTAGACCAGAGCTCAGGTCTAGAACCAGGAAATACAACCATATTAGTCCAGTGCTCAGGACTAGAACCAGGAAATACGACCATATTAGTCCAGTGCTAAAGACTAGAACCAGGAAATACGACCATATTAGTCCAGTGCTCAGGTCTAGAACCAGGAAATACGACCATATTAGTCCAGTGCTCAGGTCTAGAACCAGGAAATACGACCATATTAGTCCAGTGCTCAGGTCTAGAACCAGGAAATACGACCATATTAGTCCAGTGCTCAGGTCTAGAACCAGGAAATTTGACCATATTAGTCCAGAGCTCAGGTCTAGACCCAGGAAATACGACCTTATTAGTCCAGAGCTCAGGTCTAGAACTAGGAAATACGACCATATTAGTCCAGTGTTCAGGTCTAGAACCAGGAAATACGACTATATTAGTCCATTGCTCAGGTCTAGAATCAGGAAATACAACCATATTAGACCAGAGCTCAGGTCTAGAACCAGGAAATACGACCATATTAGTCCAGTGCTCAGGACTAGAACCAGGAAATACGACCATATTAGTCCAGTGCTAAAGACTATAACCAGAAAATACGACCATATTAGTCCAGTGCTCAGGTCTAGAACCAGGAAATACGACCATATTAGTCCAGTGCTCAGGTCTAGAACCAGGAAATACGACCATATTAGTCCAGTGTTCAGGTCTAGAACCAGGAAATACGACTATATTAGTCCATTGCTCAGGTCTAGAACCAGGAAATACGACCATATTAGTCCAGAGCTCAGGTCTAGACACAGGAAATACGACCATATTAGTCCAGAGCTCAGGTTTAGAACCAGGAAATACGACCATATTAGTCCAGTGCTCAGGTCTAGAACCAGGAAATACGACCATATTAGTCCAGTGCTCAGGTCTAGAACCAGGAAATACGACCATATTAGTCCAGTGCTCAGGTCTAGAACCAGGAAATTTGACCATATTAGTCCAAAGCTCATGTCTAGAACAAGGAAATATGACAATATTAGTCCAGTGCTTAGGTCTAGAACGAGGAAATATGACAATATTAGTCCAGTGCTCAGGTCTAGAACCAGGAAAGACGACCATATTAGTCCAGTGTTAAGGTCTTGAACCAGGAAATATGACAATATTAGTCCATTGCTCAGGTCTAGAACCAGGATATAAGACAATATTAGTCCAGTGCTCAGGTCTAGAACCAGGAAATACGACCATATTAGTCCAGTGTTCAGGTCTAGAACCAGGAAATACGACCATATTAGTCCAGTGCTCGGGTCTAGAACCAGGAAATACGACCATATTAGTCCAGTGCTCAGGTCTAGAACCAGGAAATTTGACCATATTAGTCCAGAGCCCAGGTCTAGACCCAGGAAATACGACCATATTAGTCCAGAGCTCAGGTCTAGAACCAGGAAATACGACCATATTAGTCCAGTGCTCAGGTCTAGAACCAGGAAATACGACCATATTAGTCCAGTGCTCAGGTCTAGAACCAGGAAATACGACCTTATTAGTCCAGATATCAGGTCTAGAACCAGGAAATACGACCATATTAGTCCAGTGCTCAGGTCTAGAACCAGGAAATTTGACCATATTAGTCCAGAGCTCAGGTCTAAACCCAGGAAATACGACCTTATTAGTCCAGAGCTCAGGTCTAGAACTAGGAAATACGACCATATTAGTCCAGTGTTCAGGTCTAGAATCAGGAAATACGACCATATTAGACCAGAGCTCAGGTCTAGAACCAGGAAATACGACCATATTAGTCCAGTGCTCAGGACTAGAACCAGGAAATACGACCATATTAGTCCAGTGCTAAAGACTAGAACCAGGAAATACGACCATATTAGTCCAGTGCTCAGGTCTAGAACCAGGAAATACGACCATATTAGTCCAGTGCTCAGGTCTAGAACCAGGAAATACGACCATATTAGTCCAGTGCTCAGGTCTAGAACCAGGAAATACGACCATATTAGTCCAGTGCTCAGGTCTAGAACCAGGAAATTTGACCATATTAGTCCAGAGCTCAGGTCTAGACCCAGGAAATACGACCTTATTAGTCCAGAGCTCAGGTCTAGAACTAGGAAATACGACCTTATTAGTCCAGTGTTCAGGTCTAGAACCAGGAAATACGACCATATTAGTCCATTGCTCGGGTCTAGAATCAGGAAATACAACCATATTAGACCAGAGCTCAGGTCTAGAACCAGGAAATACGACCATATTAGTCCAGTGCTCAGGACTAGAACCAGGAAATACGACCATATTAGTCCAAAGCTAAAGACTATAACCAGAAAATACGACCATATTAGTCCAGTGCTCAGGTCTAGAACCAGGAAATACGACCATATTAGTCCAGTGCTCAGGTCTAGAACCAGGAAATACGACCATATTAGTCCAGAGCTCAGGTCTAGAACCAGGAAATTTGACCATATTAGTCCAGAGCTCAGGTCTAGACCCAGGAAATACGACCATATTAGTCCAGAGCTCAGGTTTAGAACCAGGAAATACGACCATATTAGTCCAGTGCTCAGGTCTAGAACCAGGAAATACGACCATATTAGTCCAGTGCTCAGGTCTAGAACCAGGAAATACGACCATATTAGTCCAGTGCTCAGGTCTAGAACCAGGAAATTTGACCATATTAGTCCAAAGCTCATGTCTAGAACAAGGAAATACGACCATATTAGTCCAGTGCTCAGGTCTAGAACGAGGAAATATGACAATATTAGTCCAGTGCTCAGGTCTAGAACCAGGAAAGACGACCATATTAGTCCAGTGTTAAGGTCTTGAACCAGGAAATATGACAATATTAGTCCAGTGCTCAGGTCTAGAACCAGGATATAAGACAATATTAGTCCAGTGCTCAGGTCTAGAACCAGGAAATACGACCATGTTAGTCCAGAGCTCAGGTCTAGAACCAGGAAAGACGACCATATTAGTCCAGTGTTAAGGTCTGGAACCAGGAAATACGACCATATTAGTCCAGAGCTAAAGACTAGAACCAGGAAATACGACCATATTAGTCCAGTGCTCAGGTCTAGAACCAGGAAATACGACCATATTAGTCCAGTGCTCAGGTCTAGAACCAGGAAATACGACCATATTAGTCCAGTGCTCAGGTCTAGAACCAGGAAATACGACCATATTAGTCAAGTGCTCAGGTCTAGAACCAGGAAATTTGACCATATTAGTCCAGAGCTCATGTCTAGAACAAGAAAATATGACAATATTAGTCCAGTGCTCTGGTCTAGAACCAGGAAATAAGACAATATTAGTCCAGTGCTCAGGTCTAGAACCAGGAAAGACGACCATATTAGTCCAGTGTTAAGGTCTGGAACCAGGAAATATGACAATATTAGTCCAGTGCTCAGGTCTAGAACAAGGAAATATGACAATATTAGTCCAGTGCTCAGGTCTAGAACCAGGAAATAAGACCATATTAGTCCAGTGTTCAGGTCTAGAACCAGGAAATACGACCATATTAGTCCAGTGCTCAGGTCTAGAACCAGGAAATACGACCATATTAGTCCAGTGCTCAGGTCTAGAACCAGGAAATTTGACCATATTAGTCCAGAGCCCAGGTCTAGACCCAGGAAATACGACCATATTAGTCCAGAGCTCAGGTCTAGAACCAGGAAATACGACCATATTAGTCCAGTGCTCAGGTCTAGAACCAGGAAATACGACCATATTAGTCCAGTGCTCAGGTCTAGAACCAGGAAATACGACCTTATTAGTCCAGATATCAGGTCTAGAACCAGGAAATACGACCATATTAGTCCAGTGCTCAGGTCTAGAACCAGGAAATTTGACCATATTAGTCCAGAGCTCAGGTCTAAACCCAGGAAATACGACCTTATTAGTCCAGAGCTCAGGTCTAGAACTAGGAAATACGACCATATTAGTCCAGTGTTCAGGTCTAGAATCAGGAAATACGACCATATTAGACCAGAGCTCAGGTCTAGAACCAGGAAATACGACCATATTAGTCCAGTGCTCAGGACTAGAACCAGGAAATACGACCATATTAGTCCAGTGCTAAAGACTAGAACCAGGAAATACGACCATATTAGTCCAGTGCTCAGGTCTAGAACCAGGAAATACGACCATATTAGTCCAGTGTTCAGGTCTAGAACCAGGAAATACGACCATATTAGTCCATTGCTCAGGTCTAGAATCAGGAAATACAACCATATTAGACCAGAGCTCAGGTCTAGAACCAGGAAATACGACCATATTAGTCCAGTGCTCAGGACTAGAACCAGGAAATACGACCATATTAGTCCAGTGCTAAAGACTAGAACCAGGAAATACGACCATATTAGTCCAGTGCTCAGGTCTAGAACCAGGAAATACGACCATATTAGTCCAGTGTTCAGGTCTAGAACCAGGAAATACGACCATATTAGTCCAGTGCTCTGGTCTAGAACCAGGAAATACGACCATATTAGTCCAGTGCTCAGGTCTAGAACCAGGAAATTTGACCATATTAGTCCAGTGCTCAGGTCTAGAACCAGGAAATACGACCATATTAGTCCAGTGTTCAGGTCTAGAACCAGGAAATACGACCATATTAGTCCAGTGCTCAGGTCTAGAACCAGGAAATACGACCATATTAGTCCAGTGCTCAGGTCTAGAACCAGGAAATTTGACCATATTAGTCCAGAGCTCAGGTCTAGACCCAGGAAATACGACCATATTAGTCCAGAGCTCAGGTCTAGAACCAGGAAATACGACCATATTAGTCCAGTGCTCAGGTCTAGAACCAGGAAATACGACCATATTAGTCCAGTGCTCAGGTCTAGAACCAGGAAATACGACCTTATTAGTCCACATCTCAGGTCTAGAACCAGGAAATACGACCATATTAGTCCAGTGCTCAGGTCTAGAACCAGGAAATTTGACCATATTAGTCCAGAGCTCAGGTCTAAACCCAGGAAATACGACCTTATTAGTCCAGAGCTCAGGTCTAGAACTAGGAAATACGACCATATTAGTCCAGTGTTCAGGTCTAGAATCAGGAAATACGACCATATTAGACCAGAGCTCAGGTCTAGAACCAGGAAATACAACCATATTAGTCCAGTGCTCAGGACTAGAACCAGGAAATACGACCATATTAGTCCAGTGCTAAAGACTAGAACCAGGAAATACGACCATATTAGTCCAGTGCTCAGGTCTAGAACCAGGAAATACGACCATATTAGTCCAGTGCTCAGGTCTAGAACCAGGAAATACGACCATATTAGTCCAGTGCTCAGGTCTAGAACCAGGAAATACGACCATATTAGTCCAGTGCTCAGGTCTAGAACCAGGAAATTTGACCATATTAGTCCAGAGCTCAGGTCTAGACCCAGGAAATACGACCTTATTAGTCCAGAGCTCAGGTCTAGAACTAGGAAATACGACCATATTAGTCCAGTGTTCAGGTCTAGAACCAGGAAATACGACTATATTAGTCCATTGCTCAGGTCTAGAATCAGGAAATACAACCATATTAGACCAGAGCTCAGGTCTAGAACCAGGAAATACGACCATATTAGTCCAGTGCTCAGGACTAGAACCAGGAAATACGACCATATTAGTCCAGTGCTAAAGACTATAACCAGAAAATACGACCATATTAGTCCAGTGCTCAGGTCTAGAACCAGGAAATACGACCATATTAGTCCAGTGCTCAGGTCTAGAACCAGGAAATACGACCATATTAGTCCAGTGTTCAGGTCTAGAACCAGGAAATACGACTATATTAGTCCATTGCTCAGGTCTAGAACCAGGAAATACGACCATATTAGTCCAGAGCTCAGGTCTAGACACAGGAAATACGACCATATTAGTCCAGAGCTCAGGTTTAGAACCAGGAAATACGACCATATTAGTCCAGTGCTCAGGTCTAGAACCAGGAAATACGACCATATTAGTCCAGTGCTCAGGTCTAGAACCAGGAAATACGACCATATTAGTCCAGTGCTCAGGTCTAGAACCAGGAAATTTGACCATATTAGTCCAAAGCTCATGTCTAGAACAAGGAAATATGACAATATTAGTCCAGTGCTTAGGTCTAGAACGAGGAAATATGACAATATTAGTCCAGTGCTCAGGTCTAGAACCAGGAAAGACGACCATATTAGTCCAGTGTTAAGGTCTTGAACCAGGAAATATGACAATATTAGTCCATTGCTCAGGTCTAGAACCAGGATATAAGACAATATTAGTCCAGTGCTCAGGTCTAGAACCAGGAAATACGACCATATTAGTCCAGTGTTCAGGTCTAGAACCAGGAAATACGACCATATTAGTCCAGTGCTCGGGTCTAGAACCAGGAAATACGACCATATTAGTCCAGTGCTCAGGTCTAGAACCAGGAAATTTGACCATATTAGTCCAGAGCCCAGGTCTAGACCCAGGAAATACGACCATATTAGTCCAGAGCTCAGGTCTAGAACCAGGAAATACGACCATATTAGTCCAGTGCTCAGGTCTAGAACCAGGAAATACGACCATATTAGTCCAGTGCTCAGGTCTAGAACCAGGAAATACGACCTTATTAGTCCAGATATCAGGTCTAGAACCAGGAAATACGACCATATTAGTCCAGTGCTCAGGTCTAGAACCAGGAAATTTGACCATATTAGTCCAGAGCTCAGGTCTAAACCCAGGAAATACGACCTTATTAGTCCAGAGCTCAGGTCTAGAACTAGGAAATACGACCATATTAGTCCAGTGTTCAGGTCTAGAATCAGGAAATACGACCATATTAGACCAGAGCTCAGGTCTAGAACCAGGAAATACGACCATATTAGTCCAGTGCTCAGGACTAGAACCAGGAAATACGACCATATTAGTCCAGTGCTAAAGACTAGAACCAGGAAATACGACCATATTAGTCCAGTGCTCAGGTCTAGAACCAGGAAATACGACCATATTAGTCCAGTGCTCAGGTCTAGAACCAGGAAATACGACCATATTAGTCCAGTGCTCAGGTCTAGAACCAGGAAATACGACCATATTAGTCCAGTGCTCAGGTCTAGAACCAGGAAATTTGACCATATTAGTCCAGAGCTCAGGTCTAGACCCAGGAAATACGACCTTATTAGTCCAGAGCTCAGGTCTAGAACTAGGAAATACGACCTTATTAGTCCAGTGTTCAGGTCTAGAACCAGGAAATACGACCATATTAGTCCATTGCTCGGGTCTAGAATCAGGAAATACAACCATATTAGACCAGAGCTCAGGTCTAGAACCAGGAAATACGACCATATTAGTCCAGTGCTCAGGACTAGAACCAGGAAATACGACCATATTAGTCCAAAGCTAAAGACTATAACCAGAAAATACGACCATATTAGTCCAGTGCTCAGGTCTAGAACCAGGAAATACGACCATATTAGTCCAGTGCTCAGGTCTAGAACCAGGAAATACGACCATATTAGTCCAGAGCTCAGGTCTAGAACCAGGAAATTTGACCATATTAGTCCAGAGCTCAGGTCTAGACCCAGGAAATACGACCATATTAGTCCAGAGCTCAGGTTTAGACCAGGAAATACGACCATATTAGTCCAGTGCTCAGGTCTAGAACCAGGAAATACGACCATATTAGTCCAGTGCTCAGGTCTAGAACCAGGAAATACGACCATATTAGTCCAGTGCTCAGGTCTAGAACCAGGAAATTTGACCATATTAGTCCAAAGCTCATGTCTAGAACAAGGAAATACGACCATATTAGTCCAGTGCTCAGGTCTAGAACGAGGAAATATGACAATATTAGTCCAGTGCTCAGGTCTAGAACCAGGAAAGACGACCATATTAGTCCAGTGTTAAGGTCTTGAACCAGGAAATATGACAATATTAGTCCAGTGCTCAGGTCTAGAACAGGATATAAGACAATATTAGTCCAGTGCTCAGGTCTAGAACCAGGAATACGACCATGTTAGTCCAGAGCTCAGGTCTAGAACCAGGAAAGACGACCATATTAGTCCAGTGTTAAGGTCTGGAACCAGGAAATACGACCATATTAGTCCAGAGCTAAAGACTAGAACCAGGAAATACGACCATATTAGTCCAGTGCTCAGGTCTAGAACCAGGAAATACGACCATATTAGTCCAGTGCTCAGGTCTAGAACCAGGAAATACGACCATATTAGTCCAGTGCTCAGGTCTAGAACAGGAAATACGACCATATTAGTCAAGTGCTCAGGTCTAGAACCAGGAAATTTGACCATATTAGTCCAGAGCTCATGTCTAGAACAAGAAAATATGACAATATTAGTCCAGTGCTCTGGTCTAGAACCAGGAAATAAGACAATATTAGTCCAGTGCTCAGGTCTAGAACCAGGAAAGACGACCATATTAGTCCAGTGTTAAGGTCTGGAACCAGGAAATATGACAATATTAGTCCAGTGCTCAGGTCTAGAACAAGGAAATATGACAATATTAGTCCAGTGCTCAGGTCTAGAACCAGGAAATACGACCATGATAGTCCAGAGCTCAGGTCTAGAACCAGGAAAGACGACCATATTAGTCCAGTGTTAAGGTCTGGAACCAGGAAATACGACCATATTAGTCCAGAGCTCATGTCTAGAACAAGGAAATATGACAATATTAGTCCAGTGCTCAGGTCTAGAACCAGGAAATACCACCATATTAGTCCAGTGTTCACGTCTGGAACCAGGAAATACGACCTTATTAGTCCATTGCTCAGGTCTAGAACCAGGAAATACGACCATATTAGTCCAGTACTCAGGTCTAGAACCAGGAAATACGACCATATTAGTCCAGTGCTCAGGTCTAGAACCAGGAAATATGACAATATTAGTCCAGTGCTCAGGTCTAGGACTAGGAAATATGACAATATTAGTCCAGTGTTAAGGTCTGGAACCAGGAAATACGACCATATTAGTCCAGAGCTCATGTCTAGAACAAGGAAATATGACAATATTAGTCCAGTGCTCAGGTCTAGAACCAGGAAATACCACCATATTAGTCCAGTGTTCACGTCTGGAACCAGGAAATACGACCTTATTAGTCCATTGCTCAGGTCTAGAACCAGGAAATACGACCATATTAGTCCAGTACTCAGGTCTAGAACCAGGAAATACGACCATATTAGTCCAGTGCTCAGGTCTAGAACCAGGAAATATGACAATATTAGTCCAGTGCTCAGGTCTAGGACTAGGAAATATGACAATATTAGTCCAGTGCTCAGGTCTAGAACCAGGAAATATGACAATATTAGTCCAGTGCTCAGGTCTAGAACCAGGAAATACGACCATGTTAGTCCAGTGTTCAGGTCTGGAACCAGGAAATACGACCATATTAGTCAAGAGCTCATGTCTAGAAAAAGGAAATATGACAATATTAGTCCAGTGCTCAGGTCTAGAACCAGGAAATACGACCATATTAGTCCAGAGCTCAGGTCTAGTACCAGGAAATACGACCATATTAGTCCAGAGCTCAGGTCTAGAACCAGGAAAGACGACCATATTAGTCCAGTACTCAGGTCTAGAACCAGGAAATATGACCATATTAGTCCAGAGCTCAGGTCTAGAACCAGGAAAGACGACCATATTAGTCCAGTGTTAAGGTCTGGAACCAGGAAATACGACCATATTAGTCCAGAGCTCATGTCTAGAACAAGGAAATATGACAATATTAGTCCAAAGCTCAGGTCTAGAAGCAGGAAATATGACAATATTAGTCCAGTGCTCAGGTCTAGAACCAGGAAATACCACCATATTAGTCCAGTGTTCACGTCTGGAACCAGGAAATACGACCTTATTAGTCCATTGCTCAGGTCTAGAACCAGGAAATACGACCATATTAGTCAAGTGCTCAGGTCTAGAATCAGGAAATACAACCATATTAGTCCAGTGCTCAGGTCTAGAACCAGGAAATACGACCATGTTAGTCCAGAGCTCAGGTCTAGAACCAGGAAAGACGACCATATTAGTCCAGTGTTAAGGTCTGGAACCAGGAAATACGACCATATTAGTCCAGAGCTAAAGACTAGAACCAGGAAATACGACCATATTAGTCCAGTGCTCAGGTCTAGAACCAGGAAATACGACCATATTAGTCCAGTGTTCAGGTCTAGAACCAGGAAATACGACCATATTAGTCCAGTGCTCAGGTCTAGAACCAGGAAATACGACCATATTAGTCCAGTGCTCAGGTCTAGAACCAGGAAATTTGACCATATTAGTCCAGAGCTCAGGTCTAGACCCAGGAAATACGACCATATTAGTCCAGAGCTCAGGTCTAGAACCAGGAAATACGACCATATTAGTCCAGTGCTCAGGTCTAGAACCAGGAAATACGACCATATTAGTCCAGTGCTCTGGTCTAGAACCAGGAAATACAACCTTATTAGTCCAGAGCTCAGGTCTAGAACTAGGAAATACGACCATATTAGTCCAGTGTTCAGGTCTAGAACCAGGAAATACGACCATATTATTCCATTGCTCAGGTCTAGAATCAGGAAATACAACCATATTAGACCAGAGCTCAGGTCTAGAACCAGGAAATACGACCATATTAGTCCAGTGCTCAGGACTAGAACCAGGAAATACGACCATATTAGTCCAGTGCTAAAGACTATAACCAGAAAATACGACCATATTAGTCCAGTGCTCAGGTCTAGAACCAGGAAATACGACCATATTAGTCCAGTGCTCAGGTCTAGAACCAGGAAATTTGACCATATTAGTCCAAAGCTCATGTCTAGAACAAGGAAATATGACAATATTAGTCCAGTGCTCGGGTCTAGAACGAGGAAATATGACAATATTAGTCCAGTGCTCAGGTCTAGAACCAGGAAAGACGACCATATTAGTCCAGTGTTAAGGTCTTGAACCAGGAAATATGACAATATTAGTCCAGTGCTCAGGTCTAGAACCAGGATATAAGACAATATTAGTCCAGTGCTCAGGTCTAGAACCAGGAAATACGACCATGTTAGTCCAGAGCTCAGGTCTAGAACCAGGAAAGACGACCATATTAGTCCAGTGTTAAGGTCTGGAACCAGGAAATACGACCATATTAGTCCAGAGCTAAAGACTAGAACCAGGAAATACGACCATATTAGTCCAGTGCTCAGGTCTAGAACCAGGAAATACGACCATATTAGTCCAGAGCTCAGGTCTAGTACCAGGAAATACGACCATATTAGTCCAGTGTTAAGGTGTAGAACCAGGAAATACGACCATATTAGTCCAGTGCTCAGGTCTAGATCCAGGAAATACGACCATATTAGTCCAGTGTTCAGGTCTAGAACCAGGAAATATGACAATATTAGTCCAGTGCTCAGGTCTAGAACCAGGAAATATGACAATATTAGTCCAGTACTCAGGTCTAGAACCAGGAAATATGACCATATTAGTCCAGTGCTCAGGTCTGGAACCAGGAAATATGACAATATTAGTCCAGTGCTCAGGTCTAGAACCAGGAAATATGACAATATTAGTCCAGTACTCAGGTCTAGAACCAGGAAATATGACCATATTAGTCCAGAGCTCAGGTCTAGAACCAGGAAAGACGACCATATTAGTCCAGTGTTAAGGTCTGGAACCAGGAAATACGACCATATTAGTCCAGAGCTCATGTCTAGAACAAGGAAATATGACAATATTAGTCCAAAGCTCAGGTCTAGAAGCAGGAAATATGACAATATTAGTCCAGTGCTCAGGTCTAGAACCAGGAAATACCACCATATTAGTCCAGTGTTCACGTCTGGAACCAGGAAATACGACCTTATTAGTCCATTGCTCAGGTCTAGAACCAGGAAATACGACCATATTAGTCAAGTGCTCAGGTCTAGAATCAGGAAATACAACCATATTAGTCCAGTGCTCAGGTCTAGAACCAGGAAATACGACCATGTTAGTCCAGAGCTCAGGTCTAGAACCAGGAAAGACGACCATATTAGTCCAGTGTTAAGGTCTGGAACCAGGAAATACGACCATATTAGTCCAGAGCTAAAGACTAGAACCAGGAAATACGACCATATTAGTCCAGTGCTCAGGTCTAGAACCAGGAAATACGACCATATTAGTCCAGTGTTCAGGTCTAGAACCAGGAAATACGACCATATTAGTCCAGTGCTCAGGTCTAGAACCAGGAAATACGACCATATTAGTCCAGTGCTCAGGTCTAGAACCAGGAAATTTGACCATATTAGTCAAGAGCTCAGGTCTAGACCCAGGAAATACGACCATATTAGTCCAGAGCTCAGGTCTAGAACCAGGAAATATGACCATATTAGTCCAGTGCTCAGGTCTAGAACCAGGAAATACGACCATATTAGTCCAGTGCTCTGGTCTAGAACCAGGAAATACAACCTTATTAGTCCAGAGCTCAGGTCTAGAACCAGGAAATACGACCATATTAGTCCAGTGCTCAGGTCTAGAACCAGGAAATTTGACCATATTAGTCCAGAGCTCAGGTCTAAACCCAGGAAATACGACCTTATTAGTCCAGAGCTCAGGTCTAGAACTAGGAAATACGACCATATTAGTCCAGTGTTCAGGTCTAGAATCAGGAAATACGACCATATTAGTCCAGTGCTCAGGACTAGAACCAGGAAATACGACCATATTAGTCCAGTGCTAAAGACTAGAACCAGGAAATACGACCATATTAGTCCAGTGCTCAGGTCTAGAACCAGGAAATACGACCATATTAGTCCAGTGCTCAGGTCTAGAACCAGGAAATACGACCATATTAGTCCAGTGCTCAGGTCTAGAACCAGGAAATTTGACCATATTAGTCAAGAGCTCAGGTCTAGACCCAGGAAATACGACCATATTAGTCCAGAGCTCAGGTCTAGAACCAGGAAATATGACCATATTAGTCCAGTGCTCAGGTCTAGAACCAGGAAATACGACCATATTAGTCCAGTGCTCTGGTCTAGAACCAGGAAATACAACCTTATTAGTCCAGAGCTCAGGTCTAGAACCAGGAAATACGACCATATTAGTCCAGTGCTCAGGTCTAGAACCAGGAAATTTGACCATATTAGTCCAGAGCTCAGGTCTAAACCCAGGAAATACGACCTTATTAGTCCAGAGCTCAGGTCTAGAACTAGGAAATACGACCATATTAGTCCAGTGTTCAGGTCTAGAATCAGGAAATACGACCATATTAGTCCAGTGCTCAGGACTAGAACCAGGAAATACGACCATATTAGTCCAGTGCTAAAGACTAGAACCAGGAAATACGACCATATTAGTCCAGTGCTCAGGTCTAGAACCAGGAAATACGACCATATTAGTCCAGTGCTCAGGTCTAGAACCAGGAAATACGACCATATTAGTCCAGTGCTCAGGTCTAGAACCAGGAAATACGACCATATTAGTCCAGTGCTCAGGTCTAGAACCAGGAAATTTGACCATATTAGTCCAGAGCTCAGGTCTAGACCCAGGAAATACGACCTTATTAGTCCAGAGCTCATGTCTAGAACTAGGAAATACGACCATATTAGTCCAGTGTTAAAATGTAGAACCAGGAAATACGACCATATTAGTCCAGTGCTCAGGTCTAGATCCAGGAAATACGACCATATTAGTCCAGTGCTCAGGTCTAGAACCAGGAAATATGACAATATTAGTCCAGTGCTCAGGTCTAGAACCAGGAAATATGACAATATTAGTCCAGTGTTCAGGTCTAGAACCAGGAAATATGACCATATTAGTCCAGTGCTCAGGTCTGGAACCAGGAAATACGACCATATTAGTCCAGTGCTCAGGTCTATAACCAGGAAATACGACCATATTAGTCAAGTGCTCAGGTCTAGAATCAGGAAATACAACCATATTAGACCAGAGCTCAGGTCTAGAACCAGGAAATACGACCATATTAGTCCAGTGCTCAGGACTAGAACCAGGAAATACGACCATATTAGTCCAGTGCTAAAGACTAGAACCAGGAAATACGACCATATTAGTCCAGTGCTCAGGTCTAGAACCAGGAAATACGACCATATTAGTCCACTGTTCAGGTCTAGAACCAGGAAATACGACCATATTAGTCCAGTGCTCAGGTCTAGAACCAGGAAATACGACCATATTAGTCCAGTGCTCAGGTCTAGAACCAGGAAATTTGACCATATTAGTCCAGAGCTCAGGTCTAGACCCAGGAAATACGACCATATTAGTCCAGAGCTCAGGTCTAGAACCAGGAAATACGACCATATTAGTCCAGTGCTCAGGTCTAGAACCAGGAAATACGACCATATTAGTCCAGTGCTCAGGTCTAGAACCAGGAAATACGACCTTATTAGTCCAGAGCTCAGGTCTAGAACCAGGAAATACGACCATATTAGTCCAGTGCTCAGGTCTAGAACCAGGAAATTTGACCATATTAGTCCAGAGCTCAGGTCTAAACCCAGGAAATACGACCTTATTAGTCCAGAGCTCAGGTCTAGAACTAGGAAATACGACCATATTAGTCCAGTGTTCAGGTCTAGAATCAGGAAATACGACCATATTAGACCAGAGCTCAGGTCTAGAACCAGGAAATACGACCATATTAGTCCAGTGCTCAGGACTAGAACCAGGAAATACGACCATATTAGTCCAGTGCTAAAGACTAGAACCAGGAAATACGACCATATTAGTCCAGTGCTCAGGTCTAGAACCAGGAAATACGACCATATTAGTCCAGTGCTCAGGTCTAGAACCAGGAAATACGACCATATTAGTCCAGTGCTCAGGTCTAGAACCAGGAAATTTGACCATATTAGTCCAGAGCTCAGGTCTAGACGCAGGAAATACGACCTTATTAGTCCAGAGCTCAGGTCTAGAACTAGGAAATACGACCATATTAGTCCAGTGTTCAGGTCTAGAACTAGGAAATACGACCATATTAGTCCAGAGCTCAGGTCTAGAACCAGGAAATACGACCATATTAGTCCAGTGCTCAGGTCTAGAACCAGGAAATACGACCATATTAGTCCAGTGCTCAGGTCTAGAACCAGGAAATACGACCATATTAGTCCAGTGCTCAGGTCTAGAACCAGGAAATACGACCATATTAGTCCAGTGCTCAGGTCTAGAACCAGGAAATACGACCATATTAGTCAAGTGCTCAGGTCTAGAATCAGGAAATACAACCATATTAGTCCAGTGCTCAGGTCTAGAACCACGAAATTTGACCATATTAGTCCAGAGCTCAGGTCTAGACCCAGGAAATACGACCTTATTAGTCCAGTGCTCAGGTTTATAACCAGGAAATACGACCATATTAGTCAAGTGCTCAGGTCTAGAATCAGGAAATACAACCATATTAGACCAGAGCTCAGGTCTAGAACCAGGAAATACGACCATATTAGTCCAGTGCTCAGGACTAGAACCAGGAAATACGACCATATTAGTCCAGTGCTAAAGACTAGAACCAGGAAATACGACCATATTAGTCCAGTGCTCAGGTCTAGAACCAGGAAATACGACCATATTAGTCCACTGTTCAGGTCTAGAACCAGGAAATACGACCATATTAGTCCAGTGCTCAGGTCTAGAACCAGGAAATACGACCATATTAGTCCAGTGCTCAGGTCTAGAACCAGGAAATTTGACCATATTAGTCCAGAGCTCAGGTCTAGACCCAGGAAATACGACCATATTAGTCCAGAGCTCAGGTCTAGAACCAGGAAATACGACCATATTAGTCCAGTGCTCAGGTCTAGAACCAGGAAATACGACCATATTAGTCCAGTGCTCAGGTCTAGAACCAGGAAATACAACCTTATTAGTCCAGAGCTCAGGTCTAGAACCAGGAAATACGACCATATTAGTCCAGTGCTCAGGTCTAGAACCAGGAAATTTGACCATATTAGTCCAGAGCTCAGGTCTAAACCCAGGAAATACGACCTTATTAGTCCAGAGCTCAGGTCTAGAACTAGGAAATACGACCATATTAGTCCAGTGTTCAGGTCTAGAATCAGGAAATACGACCATATTAGACCAGAGCTCAGGTCTAGAACCAGGAAATACGACCATATTAGTCCAGTGCTCAGGACTAGAACCAGGAAATACGACCATATTAGTCCAGTGCTAAAGACTAGAACCAGGAAATACGACCATATTAGTCCAGTGCTCAGGTCTAGAACCAGGAAATACGACCATATTAGTCCAGTGCTCAGGTCTAGAACCAGGAAATACGACCATATTAGTCCAGTGCTCAGGTCTAGAACCAGGAAATACGACCATATTAGTCCAGTGCTCAGGTCTAGAACCAGGAAATTTGACCATATTAGTCCAGAGCTCAGGTCTAGACCCAGGAAATACGACCTTATTAGTCCAGAGCTCGGGTCTAGAACTAGGAAATACGACCATATTAGTCCAGTGTTCAGGTCTAGAACTAGGAAATACGACCATATTAGTCCAGTGTTCAGGTCTAGAACCAGGAAATACGACCATATTAGTCCAGTGCTCAGGTCTAGAACCAGGAAATACGACCATATTAGTCCAGTGCTCAGGTCTAGAACCAGGAAATACGACCATATTAGTCCAGTGCTCAGGTCTAGAACCAGGAAATACGACCATATTAGTCCAGAGCTCAGGTTTAGAACCAGGAAATACGACCATATTAGTCCAGTGCTCAGGTCTAGAACCAGGAAATACGACCATATTAGTCCAGTGCTCAGGTCTAGAACCAGGAAATACGACCATATTAGTCCAAAGCTCATGTCTAGAACAAAGAAATATGACAATATTTGTCCAGTGCTCAGGTCTAGAACCAGGAAATATGACAATATTAGTCCAGTGCTCAGGTCTAGAACCAGGAAAGACGACCATATTAGTCCAGTGTTAAGGTCTTGAACCAGGAAATATGACAATATTAGTCCAGTGCTCAGGTCTAGAACCAGGATATAAGACAATATTAGTCCAGTGCTCAGGTCTAGAACCAGGAAATACGACCATGTTAGTCCAGAGCTCAGGTCTAGAACCAGGAAAGACGACCATATTAGTCCAGTGTTAAGGTCTGGAACCAGGAAATACGACCATATTAGTCCAGAGCTAAAGACTAGAACCAGGAAATACGACCATATTAGTCCAGTGCTCAGGTCTAGAACCAGGAAATACGACCATATTAGTCCAGTGTTCAGGTCTAGAACCAGGAAATACGACCATATTAGTCCAGTGCTCAGGTCTAGAACCAGGAAATACGACCATATTAGTCCAGTGCTCAGGTCTAGAACCAGGAAATTTGACCATATTAGTCCAGAGCTCAGGTCTAGACCCAGGAAATACGACCATATTAGTCCAGAGCTCAGGTCTAGAACCAGGAAATACGACCATATTAGTCCAGTGCTCAGGTCTAGAACCAGGAAATACGACCATATTAGTCCAGTGCTCTGGTCTAGAACCAGGAAATACAACCTTATTAGTCCAGAGCTCAGGTCTAGAACCAGGAAATACGACCATATTAGTCCAGTGCTCAGGTCTAGAACCAGGAAATTTGACCATATTAGTCCAGAGCTCAGGTCTAAACCCAGGAAATACGACCTTATTAGTCCAGAGCTCAGGTCTAGAACTAGGAAATACGACCATATTAGTCCAGTGTTCAGGTCTAGAATCAGGAAATACGACCATATTAGACCAGAGCTCAGGTCTAGAACCAGGAAATACGACCATATTAGTCCAGTGCTCAGGACTAGAACCAGGAAATACGACCATATTAGTCCAGTGCTAAAGACTAGAACCAGGAAATACGACCATATTAGTCCAGTGCTCAGGTCTAGAACCAGGAAATACGACCATATTAGTCCAGTGCTCAGGTCTAGAACCAGGAAATACGACCATATTAGTCCAGTGCTCAGGTCTAGAACCAGGAAATTTGACCATATTAGTCCAGAGCTCAGGTCTAGACCCAGGAAATACGACCTTATTAGTCCAGAGCTCAGGTCTAGAACTAGGAAATACGACCATATTAGTCCAGTGTTAAGGTGTAGAACCAGGAAATACGACCATATTAGTCCAGTGCTCAGGTCTAGATCCAGGAAATACGACCATATTAGTCCAGTGCTCAGGTCTAGAACCAGGAAATACGACAATATTAGTCCAGTGCTCAGGTCTAGAACCAGGAAATATGACAATATTAGTCCAGTGCTCAGGTCTAGAACCAGGAAATATGACCATATTAGTCCAGTGCTCAGGTCTGGAACCAGGAAATACGACCATATTAGTCCAGTGCTCAGGTCTATAACCAGGAAATACGACCATATTAGTCCAGAGCTCAGGTCTAGAATCAGGAAATACAACCATATTAGACCAGAGCTCAGGTCTAGAACCAGGAAATACGACCATATTAGTCCAGTGCTCAGGACTAGAACCAGGAAATACGACCATATTAGTCCAGTGCTCAGGTCTATAACCAGGAAATACGACCATATTAGTCAAGTGCTCAGGTTTATAACCAGGAAATACGACCATATTAGTCAAGTGCTCAGGTCTAGAATCAGGAAATACGACCATATTAGTCCAGAGCTCAGGTCTAGAACCAGGAAATACGACCATATTAGTCCAGTGCTCAGGACTACAACCAGGAAATACGACCATATTAGTCCAGTGCTAAAGACTAGAACCAGGAAATACGACCATATTAGTCCAGTGCTCAGGTCTAGAACCAGGAAATTTGACCATATTAGTCCAGAGCTCAGGTCTAAACCCAGGAAATACGACCTTATTAGTCCAGAGCTCAGGTCTAGAACTAGGAAATACGACCATATTAGTCCAGTGTTCAGGTCTAGAATCAGGAAATACGACCATATTAGACCAGAGCTCAGGTCTAGAAACAGGAAATACGACCATATTAGTCCAGTGCTCAGGACTAGAACCAGGAAATACGACCATATTAGTCCAGTGCTAAAGACTAGAACCAGGAAATACGACCATATTAGTCCAGTGCTCAGGTCTAGAACCAGGAAATACGACCATATTAGTCCAGTGCTCAGGTCTAGAACCAGGAAATACGACCATATTAGTCCAGTGCTCAGGTCTAGAACCAGGAAATACGACCATATTAGTCCAGTGCTCAGGTCTAGAACCAGGAAATTTGACCATATTAGTCCAGAGCTCAGGTCTAGACCCAGGAAATACGACCTTATTAGTCCAGAGCTCAGGTCTAGAACTAGGAAATACGACCATATTAGTCCAGTGTTCAGGTCTAGAACTAGGAAATACGACCATATTAGTCCAGTGTTCAGGTCTAGAACCAGGAAATACGACCATATTAGTCCAGTGCTCAGGTCTAGAACCAGGAAATACGACCATATTAGTCCAGTGCTCAGGTCTAGAACCAGGAAATACGACCATATTAGTCCAGTGCTCAGGTCTAGAACCAGGAAATTTGACCATATTAGTCCAGAGCTCAGGTCTAGACACAGGAAATACGACCATATTAGTCCAGAGCTCAGGTTTAGAACCAGGAAATACGACCATATTAGTCCAGTGCTCAGGTCTAGAACCAGGAAATACGACCATATTAGTCCAGTGCTCAGGTCTAGAACCAGGAAATACGACCATATTAGTCCAGTGCTCAGGTCTAGAACCAGGAAATTTGACCATATTAGTCCAAAGCTCATGTCTAGAACAAGGAAATATGACAATATTAGTCCAGTGCTCAGGTCTAGAACCAGGAAATATGACAATATTAGTCCAGTGCTCAGGTCTAGAACCAGGAAAGACGACCATATTAGTCCAGTGTTAAGGTCTTGAACCAGGAAATATGACAATATTAGTCCAGTGCTCAGGTCTAGAACCAGGATATAAGACAATATTAGTCCAGTGCTCAGGTCTAGAACCAGGAAATACGACCATGTTAGTCCAGAGCTCAGGTCTAGAACCAGGAAAGACGACCATATTAGTCCAGTGTTAAGGTCTGAAACCAGGAAATACGACCATATTAGTCCAGAGCTAAAGACTAGAACCAGGAAATACGACCATATTAGTCCAGTGTTAAGGTCTGAAACCAGGAAATACGACCATATTAGTCCAGAGCTAAAGACTAGAACCAGGAAATACGACCATATTCGTCCAGTGCTTAGGTCTAGAACCAGGAAATACGACCATATTAGTCCAGTGTTCAGGTCTAGAACCAGGAAATACGACCATATTAGTCCAGTGCTCAGGTCTAGAACCAGAAAATACGACCATATTAGTCCAGTGCTCAGGTCTAGAACCAGGAAATTTGACCATATTAGTCCAGAGCTCAGGTCTAGACCCAGGAAATACGACCATATTAGTCCAGATCTCAGGTCTAGAACCAGGAAATACGACCATATTAGTCCAGTACTCAGGTCTAGAACCAGGAAATACGACCATATTAGTCCAGTGCTCTGGTCTAGAACCAGGAAATACAACCTTATTAGTCCAGAGCTCAGGTCTAGAACCAGGAAATACGACCATATTAGTCCAGTGCTCAGGTCTAGAACCAGGAAATTTGACCATATTAGTCCAGAGCTCAGGTCTAAACCCAGGAAATACGACCTTATTAGTCCAGAGCTCAGGTCTAGAACTAGGAAATACGACCATATTAGTCCAGTGTTCAGGTCTAGAATCAGGAAATACGACCATATTAGACCAGAGCTCAGGTCTAGAACCAGGAAATACGACCATATTAGTCCAGTGCTCAGGACTAGAACCAGGAAATACGACCATATTAGTCCAGTGCTAAAGACTAGAACCAGGAAATACGACCATATTAGTCCAGTGCTCAGGTCTAGAACCAGGAAATACGACCATATTAGTCCAGTGCTCAGGTCTAGAACCAGGAAATACGACCATATTAGTCCAGTGCTCAGGTCTAGAACCAGGAAATTTGACCATATTAGTCCAGAGCTCAGGTCTAGACCCAGGAAATACGACCTTATTAATCCAGAGCTCAGGTCTAGAACTAGGAAATACGACCATATTAGTCCAGTGTTAAGGTGTAGAACCAGGAAATACGACCATATTAGTCCAGTGCTCAGGTCTAGATCCAGGAAATACGACCATATTAGTCCAGTGCTCAGGTCTAGAACCAGGAAATACGACAATATTAGTCCAGTGCTCAGGTCTAGAACCAGGAAATATGACAATATTAGTCCAGTGCTCAGGTCTAGAACCAGACAACATGACCATATTAGTCCAGTGCTCAGGTCTGGAACCAGGAAATACGACCATATTAGTCCAGTGCTCAGGTCTATAACCAGGAAATACGACCATATTAGTCCAGAGCTCAGGTCTAGAATCAGGAAATACAACCATATTAGACCAGAGCTCAGGTCTAGAACCAGGAAATACGACCATATTAGTCCAGTGCTCAGGACTAGAACCAGGAAATACGACCATATTAGTCCAGTGCTCAGGTCTATAACCAGGAAATACGACCATATTAGTCAAGTGCTCAGGTCTATAACCAGGAAATACGACCATATTAGTCAAGTGCTCAGGTCTAGAATCAGGAAATACGACCATATTAGTCCAGAGCTCAGGTCTAGAACCAGGAAATACGACCATATTAGTCCAGTGCTCAGGACTAGAACCAGGAAATACGACCATATTAGTCCAGTGCTAAAGACTAGAACCAGGAAATACGACCATATTAGTCCAGTGCTCAGGTCTAGAACCAGGAAATTTGACCATATTAGTCCAGAGCTCAGGTCTAAACCCAGGAAATACGACCTTATTAGTCCAGAGCTCAGGTCTAGAACTAGGAAATACGACCATATTAGTCCAGTGTTCAGGTCTAGAATCAGGAAATACGACCATATTAGACCAGAGCTCAGGTCTAGAAACAGGAAATACGACCATATTAGTCCAGTGCTCAGGACTAGAACCAGGAAATACGACCATATTAGTCCAGTGCTAAAGACTAGAACCAGGAAATACGACCATATTAGTCCAGTGCTCAGGTCTAGAACCAGGAAATACGACCATATTAGTCCAGTGCTCAGGTCTAGAACCAGGAAATACGACCATATTAGTCCAGTGCTCAGGTCTAGAACCAGGAAATACGACCATATTAGTCCAGTGCTCAGGTCTAGAACCAGGAAATTTGACCATATTAGTCCAGAGCTCAGGTCTAGACCCAGGAAATACGACCTTATTAGTCCAGAGCTCAGGTCTAGAACTAGGAAATACGACCATATTAGTCCAGTGTTCAGGTCTAGAACTAGGAAATACGACCATATTAGTCCAGTGTTCAGGTCTAGAACCAGGAAATACGACCATATTAGTCCAGTGCTCAGGTCTAGAACCAGGAAATACGACCATATTAGTCCAGTGCTCAGGTCTAGAACCAGGAAATACGACCATATTAGTCCAGTGCTCAGGTCTAGAACCAGGAAATTTGACAATATTAGTCCAGTGCTCAGGTCTAGAACCAGGATATAAGACAATATTAGTCCAGTGCTCAGGTCTAGAACCAGGAAATACGACCATATTAGTCCAGTGCTCAGGTCTAGAACCAGGAAATTTGACAATATTAGTCCAGTGCTCAGGTCTAGAACCAGGAAATACGACCATATTAGTCCAGTGCTCAGGTCTAGAACCAGGAAATTTGACCATATTAGTCCAAAGCTCATGTCTAGAACAAGGAAATATGACAATATTAGTCCAGTGCTCAGGTCTAGAACCAGGAAATATGACAATATTAGTCCAGTGCTCAGGTCTAGAACCAGGAAAGACGACCATATTAGTCCAGTGTTAAGGTCTTGAACCAGGAAATATGACAATATTAGTCCAGTGCTCAGGTCTAGAACCAGGAAATATGACAATATTAGTCCAGTGCTCAGGTCTAGAACCAGGATATAAGACAATATTAGTCCAGTGCTCAGGTCTAGAACCAGGAAATACGACCATGTTAGTCCAGAGCTCAGGTCTAGAACCAGGAAAGACGACCATATTAGTCCAGTGTTAAGGTCTGGAACCAGGAAATACGACCATATTAGTCCAGAGCTAAAGACTAGAACCAGGAAATACGACCATATTCGTCCAGTGCTTAGGTCTAGAACCAGGAAATACGACCATATTAGTCCAGTGTTCAGGTCTAGAACCAGGAAATACGACCATATTAGTCCAGTGCTCAGGTCTAGAACCAGGAAATTTGACCATATTAGTCCAGAGCTCAGGTCTAGACCCAGGAAATACGACCATATTAGTCCAGAGCTCAGGTCTAGAACCAGGAAATACGACCATATTAGTCCAGTGCTCAGGTCTAGAACCAGGAAATACGACCATATTAGTCCAGTGCTCAGGTCTAGAACCAGGAAATACAACCTTATTAGTCCAGAGCTCAGGTCTAGAACCAGGAAATACGACCATATTAGTCCAGTGCTCAGGTCTAGAACCAGGAAATTTGACCATATTAGTCCAGAGCTCAGGTCTAAACCCAGGAAATACGACCTTATTAGTCCAGAGCTCAGGTCTAGAACTAGGAAATACGACCATATTAGTCCAGTGTTCAGGTCTAGAATCAGGAAATACGACCATATTAGACCAGAGCTCAGGTCTAGAACCAGGAAATACGACCATATTAGTCCAGTGCTCAGGTCTGGAACCAGGAAATACGACCATATTAGTCCAGTGCTCAGGTCTATAACCAGGAAATACGACCATATTAGTCAAGTGCTCAGGTCTAGAATCAGGAAATACAACCATATTAGACCAGAGCTCAGGTCTAGAACCAGGAAATACGACCATATTAGTCCAGTGCTCAGGACTAGAACCAGGAAATACGACCATATTAGTCCAGTGCTCAGGTCTATAACCAGGATGTACGACCATATTAGTCAAGTGCTCAGGTCTATAACCAGGAAATACGACCATATTAGTCAAGTGCTCAGGTCTAGAATCAGGAAATACGACCATATTAGTCCAGAGCTCAGGTCTAGAACCAGGAAATACGACCATATTAGTCCAGTGCTCAGGACTAGAACCAGGAAATACGACCATATTAGTCCAGTGCTAAAGACTAGAACCAGGAAATACGACCATATTAGTCCAGTGCTCAGGTCTAGAACCAGGAAATTTGACCATATTAGTCCAGAGCTCAGGTCTAAACCCAGGAAATACGACCTTATTAGTCCAGAGCTCAGGTCTAGAACTAGGAAATACGACCATATTAGACCAGAGCTCAGGTCTAGAACCAGGAAATACGACCATATTAGTCCAGTGCTCAGGACTAGAACCAGGAAATACGACCATATTAGTCCAATGCTAAAGACTAGAACCAGGAAATACGACCATATTAGTCCAGTGCTCAGGTCTAGCACCAGGAAATACGACCATATTAGTCCAGTGCTCAGGTCTAGAACCAGGAAATACGACCATATTAGTCCAGTGCTCAGGTCTAGAACCAGGAAATACGACCATATTAGTCCAGTGCTCAGGTCTAGAACCAGGAAATTTGACCATATTAGTCCAGAGCTCAGGTCTAGACCCAGGAAATACGACCTTATTAGTCCAGAGCTCAGGTCTAGAACTAGGAAATACGACCATATTAGTCCAGTGTTCAGGTCTAGAACCAGGAAATACGACCATATTAGTCCAGTGCTCAGGTCTAGAACCAGGAAATACGACCATATTAGTCCAGTGCTCAGGTCTAGAACCAGGAAATACGACCATATTAGTCCAGTGCTCAGGTCTAGAACCAGGAAATTTGACCATATTAGTCCAGAGCTCAGGTCTAGAACCAGGAAATACGACCATATTAGTCCAGAGCTCAGGTTTAGAACCAGGAAATACGACCATATTAGTCCAGTGCTCAGGTCTAGAACCAGGAAATACGACCATATTAGTCCAGTGCTCAGGTCTAGAACCAGGAAATACGACCATATTAGTCCAGTGCTCAGGTCTAGAACCAGGAAATTTGACCATATTAGTCCAAAGCTCATGTCTAGAACAAGGAAATATGACAATATTAGTCCAGTGCTCAGGTCTAGAACCAGGAAATATGACAATATTAGTCCAGTGCTCAGGTCTAGAACCAGGAAAGACGACCATATTAGTCCAGTGTTAAGGTCTTGAACCAGGAAATATGACAATATTAGTCCAGTGCTCAGGTCTAGAACCAGGATATAAGACAATATTAGTCCAGTGCTCAGGTCTAGAACCAGGAAATACGACCATGTTAGTCCAGAGCTCAGGTCTAGAACCAGGAAAGACGACCATATTAGTCCAGTGTTAAGGTCTGGAACCAGGAAATACGACCATAGTAGTCCAGAGCTAAAGACTAGAACCAGGAAATACGACCATATTCGTCCAGTGCTTAGGTCTAGAACCAGGAAATACGACCATATTAGTCCAGTGTTCAGGTCTAGAACCAGGAAATACGACCATATTAGTCCAGTGCTCAGGTCTAGAACCAGGAAATAAGACAATATTAGTCCAGTGCTCAGGTCTAGAACCAGGAAATTTGACCATATTAGTCCAGAGCTCAGGTCTAGACCCAGGAAATACGACCATATTAGTCCAGAGCTCAGGTCTAGAACCAGGAA
Organism: Leuresthes tenuis; assembly: GCA_036924055.1. Lineage (NCBI taxonomy): Eukaryota > Metazoa > Chordata > Actinopteri > Atheriniformes > Atherinopsidae > Leuresthes > Leuresthes tenuis. Next base: position 32,605 of record JAVGWW010000146.1, on the reverse strand, counting down.
ATACGACCATATTAGTCCAGTGCTCAGGTCTAGAACCAGGAAATACGACCATATTAGTCCAGTGCTCAGGTCTAGAACCAGGAAATACAACCTTATTAGTCCAGAGCTCAGGTCTAGAACCAGGAAATACGACCATATTAGTCCAGTGCTCAGGTCTAGAACCAGGAAATTTGACCATATTAGTCCAGAGCTCAGGTCTAAACCCAGGAAATACGACCTTATTAGTCCAGAGCTCAGGTCTAGAACTAGGAAATACGACCATATTAGTCCAGTGTTCAGGTCTAGAAGAAGGAAATACGACCATATTAGACCAGAGCTCAGGTCTAGAACCAGGAAATACGACCATATTAGTCCAGTGCTCAGGACTAGAACCAGGAAATACGACCATATTAGTCCAGTGCTAAAGACTAGAACCAGGAAATACGACCATATTAGTCCAGTGCTCAGGTCTAGAACCAGGAAATACGACCATATTAGTCCAGTGCTCAGGTCTAGAACCAGGAAATACGACCATATTAGTCCAGTGCTCAGGTCTAGAACCAGGAAATACGACCATATTAGTCCAGTGCTCAGGTCTAGAACCAGGAAATTTGACCATATTAGTCCAGAGCTCAGGTCTAGACCCAGGAAATACGACCTTATTAGTCCAGAGCTCAGGTCTAGAACTAGGAAATACGACCATATTAGTCCAGTGTTCAGGTCTAGAACCAGGAAATACGACCATATTAGTCCATTGCTCAGGTCTAGAATCAGGAAATACAACCATATTAGACCAGAGCTCAGGTCTAGAACCAGGAAAGACGACCATATTAGTCCAGTGCTCAGGACTAGAACCAGGAAATACGACCATATTAGTCCAGTGCTAAAGACTAGAACCAGGAAATACGACCATATTAGTCCATTGTTCAGGTCTAGAACCAGGAAATACGACCATATTAGTCCAGTGCTCAGGTCTAGACCCAGGAAATACGACCATATTAGTCCAGAGCTCAGGTTTAGAACCAGGAAATACGACCATATTAGTCCAGTGCTCAGGTCTAGAACCAGGAAATACGACCATATTAGTCCAGTGCTCAGGTCTAGAACCAGGAAATACGACCATATTAGTCCAGTGCTCAGGTCTAGAACCAGGAAATTTGACCATATTAGTCCAAAGCTCATGTCTAGAACAAGGAAATATGACAATATTAGTCCAGTGCTCAGGTCTAGAACCAGGAAATATGAAAATATTAGTCCAATGCTCAGGTCTAGAACCAGGAAAGACGACCATATTAGTCCAGTGTTAAGGTCTTGAACAAGGAAATATGACAATATTAGTCCAGTGCTCAGGTCTAGAACCAGGATATAAGACAATATTAGTCCAGTGCTGAGGTCTAGAACCAGGAAATACGACCATGTTAGTCCAGAGCTCAGGTCTAGAACCAGGAAAGACGACCATATTAGTCCAGTGTTAAGGTCTGGAACCAGGAAATACGACCATATTAGTCCAGAGCTAAAGACTAGAACCAGGAAATACGACCATATTAGTCCAGTGCTCAGGTCTAGAACCAGGAAATACGACCATATTAGTCCAGTGCTCAGGTCTAGAACCAGGAAATACGACCATATTAGTCCAGTGCTCAGGTCTAGAACCAGGAAATACGACCATATTAGTCCAGTGCTCAGGTCTAGAACCAGGAAATTTGACCATATTAGTCCAGAGCTCAGGTCTAGACCCAGGAAATACGACCTTATTAGTCCAGAGCTCAGGTCTAGAACTAGGAAATACGACCATATTAGTCCAGTGTTCAGGTCTAGAACCAGGAAATACGACCATATTAGTCCATTGCTCAGGTCTAGAATCAGGAAATACAACCATATTAGACCAGAGCTCAGGTCTAGAACCAGGAAATACGACCATATTAGTCCAGTGCTCAGGACTAGAACCATGAAATACGACCATATTAGTCCAGTGCTAAAGACTAGAACCAGGAAATACGACCATATTAGTCCAGTGCTCAGGTCTAGAACCAGGAAATACGACCATATTAGTCCAGTGCTCAGGTCTAGAACCAGGAAATACGACCATATTAGTCCAGTGCTCAGGTCTAGAACCAGGAAATACGACCATATTAGTCCAGTGCTCAGGTCTAGAACCAGGAAATTTGACCATATTAGTCCAGAGCTCAGGTCTAGACCCAGGAAACACGACCATATTAGTCCAGAGCTCAGGTCTAGAACCAGGAAATACGACCATATTAGTCCAGTGCTCAGGTCTAGAACCAGGAAATACGACCATATTAGTCCAGTGCTCGGGTCTAGAACCAGGAAATACGACCATATTAGTCCAGTGCTCAGGTCTAGAACCAGGAAATTTGACCATATTAGTCCAAAGCTCATGTCTAGAACAAGGAAATATGACAATATTAGTCCAGTGCTCAGGTCTAGAACCAGGAAATATGACAATATTAGTCCAGTGCTCAGGTCTAGAACCAGGAAAGACGACCATATTAGTCCAGTGTTAAGGTCTTGAACCAGGAAATATGACAATATTAGTCCAGTGCTCAGGTCTAGAACCAGGATATATGACAATATTAGTCCAGTGCTCAGGTCTAGAACCAGGAAATACGACCATGTTAGTCCAGAGCTCAGGTCTAGAACCAGGAAAGACGACCATATTAGTCCAGTGTTAAGGTCTGGAACCAGGAAATACGACCATATTAGTCCAGAGCTCATGTCTAGAACAAGGAAATATGACAATATTAGTCCAAAGCTCAGGTCTAGAAGCAGGAAATATGACAATATTAGTCCAGTGCTCAGGTCTAGAACCAGGAAATACGACCATATTAGTCCAGTGCTCAGGTCTAGAACCAGGAAATACGACCATATTAGTCCAGTGCTCAGGTCTAGAACCAGGAAATTTGACCATATTAGTCCAGAGCTCAGGTCTAGACCCAGGAAATACGACCATATTAGTCCAGAGCTCAGGTCTAGAACCAGGAAATACGACCATATTAGTCCAGTGCTCAGGTCTAGAACAAGGAAAGATGACCATATTAGTCCAGTGTTAAGGTCTGGAACCAGGAAATACGACCATATTAGTCCAGAGCTCAGGTCTAGAACAAGGAAATATGACAATATTAGTCCAGAGCTCAGGTCTAGAAGCAGGAAATATGACAATATTAGTCCAAAGCTCAGGTCTAGAACCAGGAAATACCACCATATTAGTCCAGTGTTCACGTCTGGAACCAGGAAATACGACCATATTAGTCCAGTGCTCAGGTCTAGAACCAGGAAATACGACCATATTAGTCCAGTGCTCAGGTCTAGAACCAGGAAATACGACCATATTAGTCCAGTGTTCAGGTCTAGAACCAGGAAATACGACCATATTAGTCCAGTGCTCAGGTCTAGAACCAGAAAATACGACCATATTAGTCCAGTGCTCAGGTCTAGAACCAGGAAATTTGACCATATTAGTCCAGAGCTCAGGTCTAGACCCAGGAAATACGACCATATTAGTCCAGATCTCAGGTCTAGAACCAGGAAATACGACCATATTAGTCCAGTACTCAGGTCTAGAACCAGGAAATACGACCATATTAGTCCAGTGCTCTGGTCTAGAACCAGGAAATACAACCTTATTAGTCCAGAGCTCAGGTCTAGAACCAGGAAATACGACCATATTAGTCCAGTGCTCAGGTCTAGAACCAGGAAATTTGACCATATTAGTCCAGAGCTCAGGTCTAAACCCAGGAAATACGACCTTATTAGTCCAGAGCTCAGGTCTAGAACTAGGAAATACGACCATATTAGTCCAGTGTTCAGGTCTAGAATCAGGAAATACGACCATATTAGACCAGAGCTCAGGTCTAGAACCAGGAAATACGACCATATTAGTCCAGTGCTCAGGACTAGAACCAGGAAATACGACCATATTAGTCCAGTGCTAAAGACTAGAACCAGGAAATACGACCATATTAGTCCAGTGCTCAGGTCTAGAACCAGGAAATACGACCATATTAGTCCAGTGCTCAGGTCTAGAACCAGGAAATACGACCATATTAGTCCAGTGCTCAGGTCTAGAACCAGGAAATTTGACCATATTAGTCCAGAGCTCAGGTCTAGACCCAGGAAATACGACCTTATTAATCCAGAGCTCAGGTCTAGAACTAGGAAATACGACCATATTAGTCCAGTGTTAAGGTGTAGAACCAGGAAATACGACCATATTAGTCCAGTGCTCAGGTCTAGATCCAGGAAATACGACCATATTAGTCCAGTGCTCAGGTCTAGAACCAGGAAATACGACAATATTAGTCCAGTGCTCAGGTCTAGAACCAGGAAATATGACAATATTAGTCCAGTGCTCAGGTCTAGAACCAGGAAACATGACCATATTAGTCCAGTGCTCAGGTCTGGAACCAGGAAATACGACCATATTAGTCCAGTGCTCAGGTCTATAACCAGGAAATACGACCATATTAGTCCAGAGCTCAGGTCTAGAATCAGGAAATACAACCATATTAGACCAGAGCTCAGGTCTAGAACCAGGAAATACGACCATATTAGTCCAGTGCTCAGGACTAGAACCAGGAAATACGACCATATTAGTCCAGTGCTCAGGTCTATAACCAGGAAATACGACCATATTAGTCAAGTGCTCAGGTCTATAACCAGGAAATACGACCATATTAGTCAAGTGCTCAGGTCTAGAATCAGGAAATACGACCATATTAGTCCAGAGCTCAGGTCTAGAACCAGGAAATACGACCATATTAGTCCAGTGCTCAGGACTAGAACCAGGAAATACGACCATATTAGTCCAGTGCTAAAGACTAGAACCAGGAAATACGACCATATTAGTCCAGTGCTCAGGTCTAGAACCAGGAAATTTGACCATATTAGTCCAGAGCTCAGGTCTAAACCCAGGAAATACGACCTTATTAGTCCAGAGCTCAGGTCTAGAACTAGGAAATACGACCATATTAGTCCAGTGTTCAGGTCTAGAATCAGGAAATACGACCATATTAGACCAGAGCTCAGGTCTAGAAACAGGAAATACGACCATATTAGTCCAGTGCTCAGGACTAGAACCAGGAAATACGACCATATTAGTCCAGTGCTAAAGACTAGAACCAGGAAATACGACCATATTAGTCCAGTGCTCAGGTCTAGAACCAGGAAATACGACCATATTAGTCCAGTGCTCAGGTCTAGAACCAGGAAATACGACCATATTAGTCCAGTGCTCAGGTCTAGAACCAGGAAATACGACCATATTAGTCCAGTGCTCAGGTCTAGAACCAGGAAATTTGACCATATTAGTCCAGAGCTCAGGTCTAGACCCAGGAAATACGACCTTATTAGTCCAGAGCTCAGGTCTAGAACTAGGAAATACGACCATATTAGTCCAGTGTTCAGGTCTAGAACTAGGAAATACGACCATATTAGTCCAGTGTTCAGGTCTAGAACCAGGAAATACGACCATATTAGTCCAGTGCTCAGGTCTAGAACCAGGAAATACGACCATATTAGTCCAGTGCTCAGGTCTAGAACCAGGAAATACGACCATATTAGTCCAGTGCTCAGGTCTAGAACCAGGAAATTTGACAATATTAGTCCAGTGCTCAGGTCTAGAACCAGGATATAAGACAATATTAGTCCAGTGCTCAGGTCTAGAACCAGGAAATACGACCATATTAGTCCAGTGCTCAGGTCTAGAACCAGGAAATTTGACAATATTAGTCCAGTGCTCAGGTCTAGAACCAGGAAATACGACCATATTAGTCCAGTGCTCAGGTCTAGAACCAGGAAATTTGACCATATTAGTCCAAAGCTCATGTCTAGAACAAGGAAATATGACAATATTAGTCCAGTGCTCAGGTCTAGAACCAGGAAATATGACAATATTAGTCCAGTGCTCAGGTCTAGAACCAGGAAAGACGACCATATTAGTCCAGTGTTAAGGTCTTGAACCAGGAAATATGACAATATTAGTCCAGTGCTCAGGTCTAGAACCAGGAAATATGACAATATTAGTCCAGTGCTCAGGTCTAGAACCAGGATATAAGACAATATTAGTCCAGTGCTCAGGTCTAGAACCAGGAAATACGACCATGTTAGTCCAGAGCTCAGGTCTAGAACCAGGAAAGACGACCATATTAGTCCAGTGTTAAGGTCTGGAACCAGGAAATACGACCATATTAGTCCAGAGCTAAAGACTAGAACCAGGAAATACGACCATATTCGTCCAGTGCTTAGGTCTAGAACCAGGAAATACGACCATATTAGTCCAGTGTTCAGGTCTAGAACCAGGAAATACGACCATATTAGTCCAGTGCTCAGGTCTAGAACCAGGAAATTTGACCATATTAGTCCAGAGCTCAGGTCTAGACCCAGGAAATACGACCATATTAGTCCAGAGCTCAGGTCTAGAACCAGGAAATACGACCATATTAGTCCAGTGCTCAGGTCTAGAACCAGGAAATACGACCATATTAGTCCAGTGCTCAGGTCTAGAACCAGGAAATACAACCTTATTAGTCCAGAGCTCAGGTCTAGAACCAGGAAATACGACCATATTAGTCCAGTGCTCAGGTCTAGAACCAGGAAATTTGACCATATTAGTCCAGAGCTCAGGTCTAAACCCAGGAAATACGACCTTATTAGTCCAGAGCTCAGGTCTAGAACTAGGAAATACGACCATATTAGTCCAGTGTTCAGGTCTAGAATCAGGAAATACGACCATATTAGACCAGAGCTCAGGTCTAGAACCAGGAAATACGACCATATTAGTCCAGTGCTCAGGTCTGGAACCAGGAAATACGACCATATTAGTCCAGTGCTCAGGTCTATAACCAGGAAATACGACCATATTAGTCAAGTGCTCAGGTCTAGAATCAGGAAATACAACCATATTAGACCAGAGCTCAGGTCTAGAACCAGGAAATACGACCATATTAGTCCAGTGCTCAGGACTAGAACCAGGAAATACGACCATATTAGTCCAGTGCTCAGGTCTATAACCAGGATGTACGACCATATTAGTCAAGTGCTCAGGTCTATAACCAGGAAATACGACCATATTAGTCAAGTGCTCAGGTCTAGAATCAGGAAATACGACCATATTAGTCCAGAGCTCAGGTCTAGAACCAGGAAATACGACCATATTAGTCCAGTGCTCAGGACTAGAACCAGGAAATACGACCATATTAGTCCAGTGCTAAAGACTAGAACCAGGAAATACGACCATATTAGTCCAGTGCTCAGGTCTAGAACCAGGAAATTTGACCATATTAGTCCAGAGCTCAGGTCTAAACCCAGGAAATACGACCTTATTAGTCCAGAGCTCAGGTCTAGAACTAGGAAATACGACCATATTAGACCAGAGCTCAGGTCTAGAACCAGGAAATACGACCATATTAGTCCAGTGCTCAGGACTAGAACCAGGAAATACGACCATATTAGTCCAATGCTAAAGACTAGAACCAGGAAATACGACCATATTAGTCCAGTGCTCAGGTCTAGAACCAGGAAATACGACCATATTAGTCCAGTGCTCAGGTCTAGAACCAGGAAATACGACCATATTAGTCCAGTGCTCAGGTCTAGAACCAGGAAATACGACCATATTAGTCCAGTGCTCAGGTCTAGAACCAGGAAATTTGACCATATTAGTCCAGAGCTCAGGTCTAGACCCAGGAAATACGACCTTATTAGTCCAGAGCTCAGGTCTAGAACTAGGAAATACGACCATATTAGTCCAGTGTTCAGGTCTAGAACCAGGAAATACGACCATATTAGTCCAGTGCTCAGGTCTAGAACCAGGAAATACGACCATATTAGTCCAGTGCTCAGGTCTAGAACCAGGAAATACGACCATATTAGTCCAGTGCTCAGGTCTAGAACCAGGAAATTTGACCATATTAGTCCAGAGCTCAGGTCTAGAACCAGGAAATACGACCATATTAGTCCAGAGCTCAGGTTTAGAACCAGGAAATACGACCATATTAGTCCAGTGCTCAGGTCTAGAACCAGGAAATACGACCATATTAGTCCAGTGCTCAGGTCTAGAACCAGGAAATACGACCATATTAGTCCAGTGCTCAGGTCTAGAACCAGGAAATTTGACCATATTAGTCCAAAGCTCATGTCTAGAACAAGGAAATATGACAATATTAGTCCAGTGCTCAGGTCTAGAACCAGGAAATATGACAATATTAGTCCAGTGCTCAGGTCTAGAACCAGGAAAGACGACCATATTAGTCCAGTGTTAAGGTCTTGAACCAGGAAATATGACAATATTAGTCCAGTGCTCAGGTCTAGAACCAGGATATAAGACAATATTAGTCCAGTGCTCAGGTCTAGAACCAGGAAATACGACCATGTTAGTCCAGAGCTCAGGTCTAGAACCAGGAAAGACGACCATATTAGTCCAGTGTTAAGGTCTGGAACCAGGAAATACGACCATAGTAGTCCAGAGCTAAAGACTAGAACCAGGAAATACGACCATATTCGTCCAGTGCTTAGGTCTAGAACCAGGAAATACGACCATATTAGTCCAGTGTTCAGGTCTAGAACCAGGAAATAAGACAATATTAGTCCAGTGCTCAGGTCTAGAACCAGGAAATTTGACCATATTAGTCCAGAGCTCAGGTCTAGACCCAGGAAATACGACCATATTAGTCCAGAGCTCAGGTCTAGAACCAGGAAATACGACCATATTAGTCCAGTGCTCAGGTCTAGAACCAGGAAATACGACCATATTAGTCCAGTGCTCAGGTCTAGAACCAGGAAATACAACCTTATTAGTCCAGAGCTCAGGTCTAGAACCAGGAAATACGACCATATTAGTCCAGTGCTCAGGTCTAGAACCAGGAAATTTGACCATATTAGTCCAGAGCTCAGGTCTAAACCCAGGAAATACGACCTTATTAGTCCAGAGCTCAGGTCTAGAACTAGGAAATACGACCATATTAGTCCAGTGTTCAGGTCTAGAAGAAGGAAATACGACCATATTAGACCAGAGCTCAGGTCTAGAACCAGGAAATACGACCATATTAGTCCAGTGCTCAGGACTAGAACCAGGAAATACGACCATATTAGTCCAGTGCTAAAGACTAGAACCAGGAAATACGACCATATTAGTCCAGTGCTCAGGTCTAGAACCAGGAAATACGACCATATTAGTCCAGTGCTCAGGTCTAGAACCAGGAAATACGACCATATTAGTCCAGTGCTCAGGTCTAGAACCAGGAAATACGACCATATTAGTCCAGTGCTCAGGTCTAGAACCAGGAAATTTGACCATATTAGTCCAGAGCTCAGGTCTAGACCCAGGAAATACGACCTTATTAGTCCAGAGCTCAGGTCTAGAACTAGGAAATACGACCATATTAGTCCAGTGTTCAGGTCTAGAACCAGGAAATACGACCATATTAGTCCATTGCTCAGGTCTAGAATCAGGAAATACAACCATATTAGACCAGAGCTCAGGTCTAGAACCAGGAAAGACGACCATATTAGTCCAGTGCTCAGGACTAGAACCAGGAAATACGACCATATTAGTCCAGTGCTAAAGACTAGAACCAGGAAATACGACCATATTAGTCCATTGTTCAGGTCTAGAACCAGGAAATACGACCATATTAGTCCAGTGCTCAGGTCTAGACCCAGGAAATACGACCATATTAGTCCAGAGCTCAGGTTTAGAACCAGGAAATACGACCATATTAGTCCAGTGCTCAGGTCTAGAACCAGGAAATACGACCATATTAGTCCAGTGCTCAGGTCTAGAACCAGGAAATACGACCATATTAGTCCAGTGCTCAGGTCTAGAACCAGGAAATTTGACCATATTAGTCCAAAGCTCATGTCTAGAACAAGGAAATATGACAATATTAGTCCAGTGCTCAGGTCTAGAACCAGGAAATATGAAAATATTAGTCCAATGCTCAGGTCTAGAACCAGGAAAGACGACCATATTAGTCCAGTGTTAAGGTCTTGAACAAGGAAATATGACAATATTAGTCCAGTGCTCAGGTCTAGAACCAGGATATAAGACAATATTAGTCCAGTGCTGAGGTCTAGAACCAGGAAATACGACCATGTTAGTCCAGAGCTCAGGTCTAGAACCAGGAAAGACGACCATATTAGTCCAGTGTTAAGGTCTGGAACCAGGAAATACGACCATATTAGTCCAGAGCTAAAGACTAGAACCAGGAAATACGACCATATTAGTCCAGTGCTCAGGTCTAGAACCAGGAAATACGACCATATTAGTCCAGTGCTCAGGTCTAGAACCAGGAAATACGACCATATTAGTCCAGTGCTCAGGTCTAGAACCAGGAAATACGACCATATTAGTCCAGTGCTCAGGTCTAGAACCAGGAAATTTGACCATATTAGTCCAGAGCTCAGGTCTAGACCCAGGAAATACGACCTTATTAGTCCAGAGCTCAGGTCTAGAACTAGGAAATACGACCATATTAGTCCAGTGTTCAGGTCTAGAACCAGGAAATACGACCATATTAGTCCATTGCTCAGGTCTAGAATCAGGAAATACAACCATATTAGACCAGAGCTCAGGTCTAGAACCAGGAAATACGACCATATTAGTCCAGTGCTCAGGACTAGAACCATGAAATACGACCATATTAGTCCAGTGCTAAAGACTAGAACCAGGAAATACGACCATATTAGTCCAGTGCTCAGGTCTAGAACCAGGAAATACGACCATATTAGTCCAGTGCTCAGGTCTAGAACCAGGAAATACGACCATATTAGTCCAGTGCTCAGGTCTAGAACCAGGAAATACGACCATATTAGTCCAGTGCTCAGGTCTAGAACCAGGAAATTTGACCATATTAGTCCAGAGCTCAGGTCTAGACCCAGGAAACACGACCATATTAGTCCAGAGCTCAGGTCTAGAACCAGGAAATACGACCATATTAGTCCAGTGCTCAGGTCTAGAACCAGGAAATACGACCATATTAGTCCAGTGCTCGGGTCTAGAACCAGGAAATACGACCATATTAGTCCAGTGCTCAGGTCTAGAACCAGGAAATTTGACCATATTAGTCCAAAGCTCATGTCTAGAACAAGGAAATATGACAATATTAGTCCAGTGCTCAGGTCTAGAACCAGGAAATATGACAATATTAGTCCAGTGCTCAGGTCTAGAACCAGGAAAGACGACCATATTAGTCCAGTGTTAAGGTCTTGAACCAGGAAATATGACAATATTAGTCCAGTGCTCAGGTCTAGAACCAGGATATATGACAATATTAGTCCAGTGCTCAGGTCTAGAACCAGGAAATACGACCATGTTAGTCCAGAGCTCAGGTCTAGAACCAGGAAAGACGACCATATTAGTCCAGTGTTAAGGTCTGGAACCAGGAAATACGACCATATTAGTCCAGAGCTCATGTCTAGAACAAGGAAATATGACAATATTAGTCCAAAGCTCAGGTCTAGAAGCAGGAAATATGACAATATTAGTCCAGTGCTCAGGTCTAGAACCAGGAAATACGACCATATTAGTCCAGTGCTCAGGTCTAGAACCAGGAAATACGACCATATTAGTCCAGTGCTCAGGTCTAGAACCAGGAAATTTGACCATATTAGTCCAGAGCTCAGGTCTAGACCCAGGAAATACGACCATATTAGTCCAGAGCTCAGGTCTAGAACCAGGAAATACGACCATATTAGTCCAGTGCTCAGGTCTAGAACAAGGAAAGATGACCATATTAGTCCAGTGTTAAGGTCTGGAACCAGGAAATACGACCATATTAGTCCAGAGCTCAGGTCTAGAACAAGGAAATATGACAATATTAGTCCAGAGCTCAGGTCTAGAAGCAGGAAATATGACAATATTAGTCCAAAGCTCAGGTCTAGAACCAGGAAATACCACCATATTAGTCCAGTGTTCACGTCTGGAACCAGGAAATACGACCATATTAGTCCAGTGCTCAGGTCTAGAACCAGGAAATACGACCATATTAGTCCAGTGCTCAGGTCTAGAACCAGGAAATACGACCATATTAGTCCAGTGCTCAGGTCTAGAACCAGGAAATACGACCATATTAGTCCAGTGCTCAGGTCTAGAACCAGGAAATTTGACCATATTAGTCCAGAGCTCAGGTCTAGACCCAGGAAATACGACCTTATTAGTCCAGAGCTCAGGTCTAGAACTAGGAAATACGACCATATTAGTCCAGTGTTCAGGTCTAGAACCAGGAAATACGACCATATTAGTCCATTGCTCAGGTCTAGAATCAGGAAATACAACCATATTAGACCAGAGCTCAGGTCTAGAACCAGGAAATACGACCATATTAGTCCAGTGCTCAGGACTAGAACCAGGAAATACGACCATATTAGTCCAGTGCTAAAGACTAGAACCAGGAAATACGACCATATTAGTCCAGTGCTCAGGTCTAGAACCAGGAAATACGACCATATTAGTCCAGTGCTCAGGTCTAGAACCAGGAAATACGACCATATTAGTCCAGTGCTCAGGTCTAGAACCAGGAAATACGACCATATTAGTCCAGTGCTCAGGTCTAGAACCAGGAAATTTGACCATATTAGTCCAGAGCTCAGGTCTAGACCCAGGAAATACGACCATATTAGTCCAGAGCTCAGGTCTAGAACCAGGAAATACGACCATATTAGTCCAGTGCTCGGGTCTAGAACCAGGAAATACGACCATATTAGTCCAGAGCTCAGGTCTAGACCCAGGAAATACGACCATATTAGTCCAGAGCTCAGGTCTAGAACCAGGAAATACGACCATATTAGTCCAGTGCTCAGGTCTAGAACCAGGAAATACGACCATATTAGTCCAGTGCTCAGGTCTAGAACCAGGAAATTTGACCATATTAGTCCAAAGCTCATGTCTAGAACAAGGAAAAATGACAATATTAGTCCAGTGCTCAGGTCTAGAACCAGGAAATATGACAATATTAGGCCAGTGCTCAGGTCTAGAACCAGGAAAGGCGACCATATTAGTCCAGTGTTTTGGTCTTGAACCAGGAAATATGACAATATTAGTCCAGTGCTCAGGTCTAGAACCAGGAAATACGACCATGTTAGTCCAGAGCTCAGGTCTAGAACCAGGAAAGACGACAATATTAGTCCAGTGTTAAGGTCTGGAACCAGGAAATACGACCATATTAGTCCAGAGCTCATGTCTAGAACAAGGAAATATGACAATATTAGTCCAGAGCTCAGGTCTAGAACCAGGAAATACGACCATATTAGTCCAGTGCTCAGGTCTAGAACCAGGAAATTTGACCATATTAGTCCAGAGCTCAGGTCTAGACCCAGGAAATACGACCATATTAGTCAAGAGCTCAGGTCTAGAACCAGGAAATACGACCATATTAGTCCAGTGCTCAGGTCTAGAACCAGGAAATACGACCATATTAGTCCAATGCTCAGGTCTAGAACCAGGAAATACGACCATATTAGTCCAGTGCTCAGGTCTAGAACCAGGAAATTTGACCATATTAGTCCAGAGCTCATGTCTAAAACAAGAAAATATGACAATATTAGTCCAGTGCTCTGGTCTAGAACCAGGAAATATGACAATATTAGTCCAGTGCTCAGGTCTAGAACCAGGAAAGACGACCATATTAGTCCAGTGTTAAGGTCTGGAACCAGGAAATATGACAATATTAGTCCAGTGCTCAGGTCTAGAACCAGGAAATATGACAATATTAGTCCAGTGCTCAGGTCTAGAACCAGGAAATACGACCATGTTAGTCCAGAGCTCAGGTCTAGAACCAGGAAAGACGACCATATTAGTCCAGTGTTAAGGTCTGGAACCAGGAAATACGACCATATTAGTCCAGAGCTCATGTCTAGAACAAGGAAATATGACAATATTAGTCCAAAGCTCAGGTCTAGAACCAGGAAATATGACAATATTAGTCCAGTGCTCAGGTCTAGAACCAGGAAATACCACCATATTAGTCCAGTGTTCACGTCTGGAACCAGGAAATACGACCTTATTAGTCCATTGCTCAGGTCTAGAACCAGGAAATACGACCATATTAGTCCAGTACTCAGGTCTAGAACCAGGAAATACGACCATATTAGTCCAGTGCTCAGGTCTAGAACCAGGAAATATGACAATATTAGTCCAGTGCTCAGGTCTAGGACTAGGAAATATGACAATATTAGTCCAGTGCTCAGGTCTAGAACCAGGAAATACGACCAAGTTAGTCCAGTGTTCAGGTCTGGAACCAGGAAATACGACCATATTAGTCAAGAGCTCATGTCTAGAAAAAGGAAATATGACAATATTAGTCCAGTGCTCAGGTCTAGAACCAGGAAATACGACCATATTAGTCCAGAGCTCAGGTCTAGTACCAGGAAATACGACCATATTAGTCCAGTGCTCAGGTCTAGAACAAGGAAAGATGACCATATTAGTCCAGTGTTAAGGTCTGGAACCAGGAAATACGACCATATTAGTCCAGAGCTCAGGTCTAGAACAAGGAAATATGACAATATTAGTCCAGAGCTCAGGTCTAGAAGCAGGAAATATGACAATATTAGTCCAAAGCTCAGGTCTAGAACCAGGAAATACCACCATATTAGTCCAGTGTTCACGTCTGGAACCAGGAAATACGACCATATTAGTCCAGTGCTCAGGTCTAGAACCAGGAAATACGACCATATTAGTCCAGTGCTCAGGTCTAGAACCAGGAAATACGACCATATTAGTCCAGTGCTCAGGTCTAGAACCAGGAAATAAGACCATATTAGTCCAGTGCTCAGGTCTAGAACCAGGAAATTTGACCATATTAGTCCAGAGCTCAGGTCTAGAACCAGGAAAGACGACCATATTAGTCCAGTGTTAAGGTCTGGAACCAGGAAATACGACCATATTAGTCCAGAGCTCATGTCTAGAACAAGGAAATATGACAATATTAGTCCAAAGCTCAGGTCTAGAACCAGGAAATATGACAATATTAGTCCAGTGCTCAGGTCTAGAACCAGGAAATACCACCATATTAGTCCAGTGTTCACGTCTGGAACCAGGAAATACGACCTTATTAGTCCATTGCTCAGGTCTAGAACCAGGAAATACGACCATATTAGTCCAGTACTCAGGTCTAGAACCAAGAAATACGACCATATTAGTCCAGTGCTCAGGTCTAGAACCAGGAAATATGACAATATTAGTCCAGTGCTCAGGTCTAGGACTAGGAAATATGACAATATTAGTCCAGTGCTCAGGTCTAGAACCAGGAAATATGACAATATTAGTCCAGTGCTCAGGTCTAGAACCAGGAAATACGACCATGTTAGTCCAGTGTTCAGGTCTGGAACCAGGAAATACGACCATATTAGTCAAGAGCTCATGTCTAGAACCAGGAAATATGACAATATTAGTCCAGTGCTCAGGTCTAGAACCAGGAAATACGACCATATTAGTCCAGAGCTCAGGTCTAGTACCAGGAAATACGACCATATTAGTCCAGTGCTCAGGTCTAGAACAAGGAAAGATGACCATATTAGTCCAGTGTTAAGGTCTGGAACCAGGAAATACGACCATATTAGTCCAGAGCTCAGGTCTAGAACAAGGAAATATGACAATATTAGTCCAGAGCTCAGGTCTAGAAGCAGGAAATATGACAATATTAGTCCAAAGCTCAGGTCTAGAACCAGGAAATACCACCATATTAGTCCAGTGTTCACGTCTGGAACCAGGAAATACGACCATATTAGTCCAGTGCTCAGGTCTAGAACCAGGAAATACGACCATATTAGTCCAGTGCTCAGGTCTAGAACCAGGAAATACGACCATATTAGTCCAGTGCTCAGGTCTAGAACCAGGAAATACGACCATATTAGTCCAGTGCTCAGGTCTAGAACCAGGAAATTTGACCATATTAGTCCAGAGCTCAGGTCTAGACCCAGGAAATTTGACCACATTAGTCCAGAGCTCAGGTCTAGAACTAGGAAATACGACCATATTAGTCCAGTGTTCAGGTCTAGAACCAGGAAATACGACCATATTAGTCCATTGCTCAGGTCTAGAATCAGGAAATACAACCATATTAGACCAGAGCTCAGGTCTAGAACCAGGAAATACGACCATATTAGTCCAGTGCTCAGGACTAGAACCAGGAAATACGACCATATTAGTCCAGTGCTAAAGACTAGAACCAGGAAATACGACCATATTAGTCCAGTGCTCAGGTCTAGAACCAGGAAATACGACCATATTAGTCCAGTGCTCAGGTCTAGAACCAGGAAATACGACCATATTAGTCCAGTGCTCAGGTCTAGAACCAGGAAATACGACCATATTAGTCCAGTGCTCAGGTCTAGAACCAGGAAAGACGACCATATTAGTCCAGAGCTCAGGTCTAGACCCAGGAAATACGACCATATTAGTCCAGAGCTCAGGTCTAGAACCAGGAAATACGACCATATTAGTCCAGTGCTCGGGTCTAGAACCAGGAAATACGACCATATTAGTCCAGAGCTCAGGTCTAGACCCAGGAAATACGACCATATTAGTCCAGAGCTCAGGTCTAGAACCAGGAAATACGACCATATTATTCCAGTGCTCAGGTCTAGAACCAGGAAATACGACCATATTAGTCCAGTGCTCAGGTCTAGAACCAGGAAATTTGACCATATTAGTCCAAAGCTCATGTCTAGAACAAGGAAAAATGACAATATTAGTCCAGTGCTCAGGTCTAGAACCAGGAAATATGACAATATTAGGCCAGTGCTCAGGTCTAGAACCAGGAAAGGCGACCATATTAGTCCAGTGTTTTGGTCTTGAACCAGGAAATATGACAATATTAATCCAGTGCTCAGGTCTAGAACCAGGATATATGACAATATTAGTCCAGTGCTCAGGTCTAGAACCAGGAAATACGACCATGTTAGTCCAGAGCTCAGGTCTAGAACCAGGAAAGACGACAATATTAGTCCAGTGTTAAGGTCTGGAACCAGGAAATACGACCATATTAGTCCAGAGCTCATGTCTAGAACAAGGAAATATGACAATATTAGTCCAAAGCTCAGGTCTAGAAGCAGGAAATATGACAATATTAGTCCAGTGCTCAGGTCTAGAACCAGGAAATACGACCATATTAGTCCAGTGCTCAGGTCTAGAACCAGGAAATACGACCATATTAGTCCAGTGCTCAGGTCTAGAACCAGGAAATTTGACCATATTAGTCCAGAGCTCAGGTCTAGACCCAGGAAATACGACCATATTAGTCAAGAGCTCAGGTCTAGAACCAGGAAATACGACCATATTAGTCCAGTGCTCAGGTCTAGAACCAGGAAATACGACCATATTAGTCCAATGCTCAGGTCTAGAACCAGGAAATACGACCATATTAGTCCAGTGCTCAGGTCTAGAACCAGGAAATTTGACCATATTAGTCCAGAGCTCATGTCTAAAACAAGAAAATATGACAATATTAGTCCACTGCTCTGGTCTAGAACCAGGAAATATGACAATATTAGTCCAGTGCTCAGGTCTAGAACCAGGAAAGACGACCATATTAGTCCAGTGTTAAGGTCTGGAACCAGGAAATATGACAATATTAGTCCAGTGCTCAGGTCTAGAACCAGGAAATATGACAATATTAGTCCAGTGCTCAGGTCTAGAACCAGGAAATACGACCATGTTAGTCCAGAGCTCAGGTCTAGAACCAGGAAAGACGACCATATTAGTCCAGTGTTAAGGTCTGGAACCAGGAAATACGACCATATTAGTCCAGAGCTCATGTCTAGAACAAGGAAATATGACAATATTAGTCCAAAGCTCAGGTCTAGAACCAGGAAATATGACAATATTAGTCCAGTGCTCAGGTCTAGAACCAGGAAATACCACCATATTAGTCCAGTGTTCACGTCTGGAACCAGGAAATACGACCTTATTAGTCCATTGCTCAGGTCTAGAACCAGGAAATACGACCATATTAGTCCAGTACTCAGGTCTAGAACCAGGAAATACGACCATATTAGTCCAGTGCTCAGGTCTAGAACCAGGAAATATGACAATATTAGTCCAGTGCTCAGGTCTAGGACTAGGAAATATGACAATATTAGTCCAGTGCTCAGGTCTAGAACCAGGAAATATGACAATATTAGTCCAGTGCTCAGGTCTAGAACCAGGAAATACGACCATGTTAGTCCAGTGTTCAGGTCTGGAACCAGGAAATACGACCATATTAGTCAAGAGCTCATGTCTAGAAAAAGGAAATATGACAATATTAGTCCAGTGCTCAGGTCTAGAACCAGGAAATACGACCATATTAGTCCAGAGCTCAGGTCTAGTACCAGGAAATACGACCATATTAGTCCAGTGTTAAGGTGTAGAACCAGGAAATACGACCATATTAGTCCAGTGCTCAGGTCTAGATCCAGGAAATACGACAATATTAGTCCAGTGTTCAGGTCTAGAACCAGGAAATATGACAATATTAGTCCAGTGCTCAGGTCTAGAACCAGGAAATATGACAATATTAGTCCAGTACTCAGGTCTAGAACCAGGAAATATGACCATATTAGTCCAGTGCTCAGGTCTGGAACCAGGAAATATGACAATATTAGTCCAGTGCTCAGGTCTAGAACCAGGAAATATGACAATATTAGTCCAGTGTTAAGGTCAGGAACCAGGAAATATGACAATATTAGTCCAGTGCTCAGGTCTAGAACCAGGAAATATGACAATATTAGTCCAGTGCTCCGTTCTAGAACCAGGAAATACGACCATGTTAGTCCAGAGCTCAGGTCTAGAACCAGGAAAGACGACCATATTAGTCCAGTGTTAAGGTCTGGAACCAGGAAATACGACCATATTAGTCCAGAGCTCATGTCTAGAACAAGGAAATATGACAATATTAGTCCAAAGCTCAGGTCTAGAAGCAGGAAATATGACAATATTAGTCCAGTGCTCAGGTCTAGAACCAGGAAATACGACCATATTAGTCCAGTGCTCAGGACTAGAACCAGGAAATACGACCATATTAGTCCAGTGCTCAGGTCTAGGACTAGGAAATATGACAATATTAGTCCAGTGCTCAGGTCTAGAACCAGGAAATATGACAATATTAGTCCAGTGCTCAGGTCTAGAACCAGGAAATACGACCATGTTAGTCCAGTGTTCAGGTCTGGAACCAGGAAATACGACCATATTAGTCCAGAGCTCATGTCTAGAAAAAGGAAATATGACAATATTAGTCCAGTGCTCAGGTCTAGAACCAGGAAATACGACCATATTAGTCCAGAGCTCAGGTCTAGAACCAGGAAATACGACCATATTAGTCCAGTGCTCAGGACTAGAACCAGGAAATACGACCATATTAGTCCAGTGCTCAGGTCTAGGACTAGGAAATATGACAATATTAGTCCAGTGCTCAGGTCTAGAACCAGGAAATATGACAATATTAGTCCAGTGCTCAGGTCTAGAACCAGGAAATACGACCATGTTAGTCCAGTGTTCAGGTCTGGAACCAGGAAATACGACCATATTAGTCCAGAGCTCATGTCTAGAAAAAGGAAATATGACAATATTAGTCCAAAGCTCAGGTCTAGAAGCAGGAAATATGACAATATTAGTCCAGTGCTCAGGTCTAGAACCAGGAAATACGACCATATTAGTCCAGTGCTCAGGACTAGAACCAGGAAATACGACCATATTAGTCCAGTGCTCAGGTCTAGGACTAGGAAATATGACAATATTAGTCCAGTGCTCAGGTCTAGAACCAGGAAATATGACAATATTAGTCCAGTGCTCAGGTCTAGAACCAGGAAATACGACCATGTTAGTCCAGTGTTCAGGTCTGGAACCAGGAAATACGACCATATTAGTCCAGAGCTCATGTCTAGAAAAAGGAAATATGACAATATTAGTCCAGTGCTCAGGTCTAGAACCAGGAAATACGACCATATTAGTCCAGAGCTCAGGTCTAGTACCAGGAAATACGACCATAATAGTCCAGTGTTAAGGTGTAGAACCAGGAAATACGACCATATTAGTCCAGTGTTCACGTCTGGAACCAGGAAATACGACCTTATTAGTCCATTGCTCAGGTCTAGAACCAGGAAATACGACCATATTAGTCCAGTACTCGGGTCTAGAACCAGGAAATACGACCATATTAGTCCAGTGCTCAGGTCTAGAACCAGGAAATATGACAATATTAGTCCAGTGCTCAGGTCTAGGACTAGGAAATATGACAATATTAGTCCAGTGCTCAGGTCTAGAACCAGGAAATATGACAATATTAGTCCAGTGCTCAGGTCTAGAACCAGGAAATACGACCATGTTAGTCCAGTGTTCAGGTCTGGAACCAGGAAATACGACCATATTAGTCCAGAGCTCATGTCTAGAAAAAGGAAATATGACAATATTAGTCCAGTGCTCAGGTCTAGAACCAGGAAATACGACCATATTAGTCCAGAGCTCAGGTCTAGTACCAGGAAATACGACCATATTAGTCCAGTGTTAAGGTGTAGAACCAGGAAATACGACCATATTAGTCCAGTGCTCCGGTCTAGATCCAGGAAATACGACCATATTAGTCCAGTGTTCAGGTCTAGAACCAGGAAATACGACCATATTAGTCCAGTGCTCAGGTATAGAACCAGGAAATACGACCATGTTAGTCCAGAGCTCAGGTCTAGAACCAGGAAAGACGACCATATTAGTCCAGTGTTAAGGTCTGGAACCAGGAAATACGACCATATTAGTCCAGAGCTAAAGACTAGAAACAGGAAATACGACCATATTAGTCCAGTGCTCAGGTCTAGAACCAGGAAATACGACCATATTAGTCCAGTGTTCAGGTCTAGAACCAGGAAATACGACCATAATAGTCCAGTGCTCAGGTCTAGAACCAGGAAATACGACCATATTAGTCCAGTGCTCAGGTCTAGAACCAGGAAATTTGACCATATTAGTCCAGAGCTCAGGTCTAGACCCAGGAAATACGACCATATTAGTCCAGAGCTCAGGTCTAGAACCAGGAAATACGACCATATTAGTCCAGTGCTCAGGTCTAGAACCAGGAAATACGACCATATTAGTCCAGTGCTCTGGTCTAGAACCAGGAAATACAACCTTATTAGTCCAGTGCTCAGGTCTGGAACCAGGAAATATGACAATATTAGTCCAGTGCTCAGGTCTAGAACCAGGAAATATGACAATATTAGTCCAGTGTTAAGGTCAGGAACCAGGAAATATGACAATATTAGTCCAGTGCTCAGGTCTAGAACCAGGAAATATGACAATATTAGTCCAGGGCTCCGTTCTAGAACCAGGAAATACGACCATGTTAGTCCAGAGCTCAGGTCTAGAACCAGGAAAGACGACCATATTAGTCCAGTGTTAAGGTCTGGAACCAGGAAATACGACCATATTAGTCCAGAGCTCATGTCTAGAACAAGGAAATATGACAATATTAGTCCAAAGCTCAGGTCTAGAAGCAGGAAATATGACAATATTAGTCCAGTGCTCAGGTCTAGAACCAGGAAATACGACCATATTAGTCCAGTGCTCAGGACTAGAACCAGGAAATACGACCATATTAGTCCAGTGCTCAGGTCTAGGACTAGGAAATATGACAATATTAGTCCAGTGCTCAGGTCTAGAACCAGGAAATATGACAATATTAGTCCAGTGCTCAGGTCTAGAACCAGGAAATACGACCATGTTAGTCCAGTGTTCAGGTCTGGAACCAGGAAATACGACCATATTAGTCCAGAGCTCATGTCTAGAAAAAGGAAATATGACAATATTAGTCCAGTGCTCAGGTCTAGAACCAGGAAATACGACCATATTAGTCCAGAGCTCAGGTCTAGAACCAGGAAATACGACCATATTAGTCCAGTGCTCAGGACTAGAACCAGGAAATACGACCATATTAGTCCAGTGCTCAGGTCTAGGACTAGGAAATATGACAATATTAGTCCAGTGCTCAGGTCTAGAACCAGGAAATATGACAATATTAGTCCAGTGCTCAGGTCTAGAACCAGGAAATACGACCATGTTAGTCCAGTGTTCAGGTCTGGAACCAGGAAATACGACCATATTAGTCCAGAGCTCATGTCTAGAAAAAGGAAATATGACAATATTAGTCCAAAGCTCAGGTCTAGAAGCAGGAAATATGACAATATTAGTCCAGTGCTCAGGTCTAGAACCAGGAAATACGACCATATTAGTCCAGTGCTCAGGACTAGAACCAGGAAATACGACCATATTAGTCCAGTGCTCAGGTCTAGGACTAGGAAATATGACAATATTAGTCCAGTGCTCAGGTCTAGAACCAGGAAATATGACAATATTAGTCCAGTGCTCAGGTCTAGAACCAGGAAATACGACCATGTTAGTCCAGTGTTCAGGTCTGGAACCAGGAAATACGACCATATTAGTCCAGAGCTCATGTCTAGAAAAAGGAAATATGACAATATTAGTCCAGTGCTCAGGTCTAGAACCAGGAAATACGACCATATTAGTCCAGAGCTCAGGTCTAGTACCAGGAAATACGACCATAATAGTCCAGTGTTAAGGTGTAGAACCAGGAAATACGACCATATTAGTCCAGTGTTCACGTCTGGAACCAGGAAATACGACCTTATTAGTCCATTGCTCAGGTCTAGAACCAGGAAATACGACCATATTAGTCCAGTACTCGGGTCTAGAACCAGGAAATACGACCATATTAGTCCAGTGCTCAGGTCTAGAACCAGGAAATATGACAATATTAGTCCAGTGCTCAGGTCTAGGACTAGGAAATATGACAATATTAGTCCAGTGCTCAGGTCTAGAACCAGGAAATATGACAATATTAGTCCAGTGCTCAGGTCTAGAACCAGGAAATACGACCATGTTAGTCCAGTGTTCAGGTCTGGAACCAGGAAATACGACCATATTAGTCCAGAGCTCATGTCTAGAAAAAGGAAATATGACAATATTAGTCCAGTGCTCAGGTCTAGAACCAGGAAATACGACCATATTAGTCCAGGGCTCAGGTCTAGTACCAGGAAATACGACCATATTAGTCCAGTGTTAAGGTGTAGAACCAGGAAATACGACCATATTAGTCCAGTGCTCCGGTCTAGATCCAGGAAATACGACCATATTAGTCCAGTGTTCAGGTCTAGAACCAGGAAATACGACCATATTAGTCCAGTGCTCAGGTATAGAACCAGGAAATACGACCATGTTAGTCCAGAGCTCAGGTCTAGAACCAGGAAAGACGACCATATTAGTCCAGTGTTAAGGTCTGGAACCAGGAAATACGACCATATTAGTCCAGAGCTAAAGACTAGAACCAGGAAATACGACCATATTAGTCCAGTGCTCAGGTCTAGAACCAGGAAATACGACCATATTAGTCCAGTGTTCAGGTCTAGAACCAGGAAATACGACCATATTAGTCCAGTGCTCAGGTCTAGAACCAGGAAATACGACCATATTAGTCCAGTGCTCAGGTCTAGAACCAGGAAATTTGACCATATTAGTCCAGAGCTCAGGTCTAGACCCAGGAAATACGACCATATTAGTCCAGAGCTCAGGTCTAGAACCAGGAAATACGACCATATTAGTCCAGTGCTCAGGTCTAGAACCAGGAAATACGACCATATTAGTCCAGTGCTCTGGTCTAGAACCAGGAAATACAACCTTATTAGTCCAGAGCTCAGGTCTAGAACCAGGAAATACGACCATATAAGTCCAGTGCTCAGGTCTAGAACCAGGAAATTTGACCATATTAGTCCAGAGCTCAGGTCTAAACCCAGGAAATACGACCTTATTAGTCCAGAGCTCAGGTCTAGAACTAGGAAATACGACCATATTAGTCCAGTGTTCAGGTCTAGAATCAGGAAATACGACCATATTAGACCATAGCTCAGGTCTAGAACCAGGAAATACGACCATATTAGTCCAGTGCTCAGGACTAGAACCAGGAAATACGACCATATTAGTCCAGTGCTAAAGACTAGAACCAGGAAATACGACCATATTAGTCCAGTGCTCAGGTCTAGAACCAGGAAATACGACCATATTAGTCCAGTGCTCAGGTCTAGAACCAGGAAATACGACCATATTAGTCCAGTGCTCAGGTCTAGAACCAGGAAATTTGACCATATTAGTCCAGAGCTCAGGTCTAGACCCAGGAAATACGACCTTATTAGTCCAGAGCTCAGGTCTAGAACTAGGAAATACGACCATATTAGTCCAGTGTTAAGGTGTAGAACCAGGAAATACGACCATATTAGTCCAGTGCTCAGGTCTAGATCCAGGAAATACGACCATATTAGTCCAGTGCTCAGGTCTAGAACCAGGAAATACGACAATATTAGTCCAGTGCTCAGGTCTAGAACCAGGAAATATGACAATATTAGTCCAGTGCTCAGGTCTAGAACCAGGAAATACGACCATATTAGTCCAGTGCTCAGGTCTGGAACCAGGAAATACGACCATTTTAGTCCAGTGCTCAGGTCTATAACCAGGAAATACGACCATATTAGTCAAGTGCTCAGGTCTAGAATCAGGAAATACAACCATATTAGACCAGAGCTCAGGTCTAGAACCAGGAAATACGACCATATTAGTCCAGTGCTCAGGACTAGAACCAGGAAATACGACCATATTAGTCCAGTGCTCAGGTCTATAACCAGGAAATACGACCATATTAGTCAAGTGCTCAGGTCTATAACCAGGAAATACGACCATATTAGTCAAGTGCTCAGGTCTAGAATCAGGAAATACGACCATATTAGTCCAGAGCTCAGGTCTAGAACCAGGAAATACGACCATATTAGTCCAGTGCTCAGGACTAGAACCAGGAAATACGACCATATTAGTCCAGTGCTAAAGACTAGAACCAGGAAATACGACCATATTAGTCCAGTGCTCAGGTCTAGAACCAGGAAATTTGACCATATTAGTCCAGAGCTCAGGTCTAAACCCAGGAAATACGACCTTATTAGTCCAGAGCTCAGGTCTAGAACTAGGAAATACGACCATATTAGTCCAGTGTTCAGGTCTAGAATCAGGAAATACGACCATATTAGACCAGAGCTCAGGTCTAGAACCAGGAAACACGACCATATTAGTCCAGTGCTCAGGACTAGAACCAGGAAATACGACCATATTAGTCCAGTGCTAAAGACTAGAACCAGGAAATACGACCATATTAGTCCAGTGCTCAGGTCTAGAACCAGGAAATACGACCATATTAGTCCAGTGCTCAGGTCTAGAACCAGGAAATACGACCATATTAGTCCAGTGCTCAGGTCTAGAACCAGGAAATACGACCATATTAGTCCAGTGCTCAGGTCTAGAACCAGGAAATTTGACCATATTAGTCCAGAGCTCAGGTCTAGACCCAGGAAATACGACCTTATTATTCCAGAGCTCAGGTCTAGAACTAGGAAATACGACCATATTAGTCCAGTGTTCAGGTCTAGAACTAGGAAATACGACCATATTAGTCCAGTGCTCAGGTCTAGAACCAGGAAATACGACCATATTAGTCCAGTGCTCAGGTCTAGAACCAGGAAATACGACCATATTAGTCCAGTGCTCAGGTCTAGAACCAGGAAATACGACCATATTAGTCAGGTGCTCAGGTCTAGAACCAGGAAATTTGACCATATTAGTCCAGAGCTCAGGTCTAGACCCAGGAAATACGACCATATTAGTCCAGAGCTCAGGTTTAGAACCAGGAAATACGACCATATTAGTCCAGTGCTCAGGTCTAGAACCAGGAAATACGACCATATTAGTCCAGTGCTCAGGTCTAGAACCAGGAAATACGACCATATTAGTCCAGTGCTCAGGTCTAGAACCAGGAAATTTGACCATATTAGTCCAAAGCTCATGTCTAGAACAAGGAAATATGACAATATTAGTCCAGTGCTCAGGTCTAGAACCAGGAAATATGACAATATTAGTCCAGTGCTCAGGTCTAGAACCAGGAAAGACGACCATATTAGTCCAGTGTTAAGGTCTTGAACCAGGAAATATGACAATATTAGTCCAGTGCTCAGGTCTAGAACCAGGATATAAGACAATATTAGTCCAGTGCTCAGGTCTAGAACCAGGAAATACGACCATGTTAGTCCAGAGCTCAGGTCTAGAACCAGGAAAGACGACCATATTAGTCCAGTGTTAAGGTCTGGAACCAGGAAATACGACCATATTAGTCCAGAGCTAAAGACTAGAACCAGGAAATACGACCATATTAGTCCAGTGTTCAGGTCTAGAATCAGGAAATACGACCATATTAGACCATAGCTCAGGTCTAGAACCAGGAAATACGACCATATTAGTCCAGTGCTCAGGACTAGAACCAGGAAATACGACCATATTAGTCCAGTGCTAAAGACTAGAACCAGGAAATACGACCATATTAGTCCAGTGCTCAGGTCTAGAACCAGGAAATACGACCATATTAGTCCAGTGCTCAGGTCTAGAACCAGGAAATACGACCATATTAGTCCAGTGCTCAGGTCTAGAACCAGGAAATTTGACCATATTAGTCCAGAGCTCAGGTCTAGACCCAGGAAATACGACCTTATTAGTCCAGAGCTCAGGTCTAGAACTAGGAAATACGACCATATTAGTCCAGTGTTAAGGTGTAGAACCAGGAAATACGACCATATTAGTCCAGTGCTCAGGTCTAGATCCAGGAAATACGACCATATTAGTCCAGTGCTCAGGTCTAGAACCAGGAAATACGACAATATTAGTCCAGTGCTCAGGTCTAGAACCAGGAAATATGACAATATTAGTCCAGTGCTCAGGTCTAGAACCAGGAAATACGACCATATTAGTCCAGTGCTCAGGTCTGGAACCAGGAAATACGACCATATTAGTCCAGTGCTCAGGTCTATAACCAGGAAATACGACCATATTAGTCAAGTGCTCAGGTCTAGAATCAGGAAATACAACCATATTAGACCAGAGCTCAGGTCTAGAACCAGGAAATACGACCATATTAGTCCAGTGCTCAGGACTAGAACCAGGAAATACGACCATATTAGTCCAGTGCTCAGGTCTATAACCAGGAAATACGACCATATTAGTCAAGTGCTCAGGTCTATAACCAGGAAATACGACCATATTAGTCAAGTGCTCAGGTCTAGAATCAGGAAATACGACCATATTAGTCCAGAGCTCAGGTCTAGAACCAGGAAATACGACCATATTAGTCCAGTGCTCAGGACTAGAACCAGGAAATACGACCATATTAGTCCAGTGCTAAAGACTAGAACCAGGAAATACGACCATATTAGTCCAGTGCTCAGGTCTAGAACCAGGAAATTTGACCATATTAGTCCAGAGCTCAGGTCTAAACCCAGGAAATACGACCTTATTAGTCCAGAGCTCAGGTCTAGAACTAGGAAATACGACCATATTAGTCCAGTGTTCAGGTCTAGAATCAGGAAATACGACCATATTAGACCAGAGCTCAGGTCTAGAACCAGGAAACACGACCATATTAGTCCAGTGCTCAGGACTAGAACCAGGAAATACGACCATATTAGTCCAGTGCTAAAGACTAGAACCAGGAAATACGACCATATTAGTCCAGTGCTCAGGTCTAGAACCAGGAAATACGACCATATTAGTCCAGTGCTCAGGTCTAGAACCAGGAAATACGACCATATTAGTCCAGTGCTCAGGTCTAGAACCAGGAAATACGACCATATTAGTCCAGTGCTCAGGTCTAGAACCAGGAAATTTGACCATATTAGTCCAGAGCTCAGGTCTAGACCCAGGAAATACGACCTTATTATTCCAGAGCTCAGGTCTAGAACTAGGAAATACGACCATATTAGTCCAGTGTTCAGGTCTAGAACTAGGAAATACGACCATATTAGTCCAGTGCTCAGGTCTAGAACCAGGAAATACGACCATATTAGTCCAGTGCTCAGGTCTAGAACCAGGAAATACGACCATATTAGTCCAGTGCTCAGGTCTAGAACCAGGAAATACGACCATATTAGTCAGGTGCTCAGGTCTAGAACCAGGAAATTTGACCATATTAGTCCAGAGCTCAGGTCTAGACCCAGGAAATACGACCATATTAGTCCAGAGCTCAGGTTTAGAACCAGGAAATACGACCATATTAGTCCAGTGCTCAGGTCTAGAACCAGGAAATACGACCATATTAGTCCAGTGCTCAGGTCTAGAACCAGGAAATTTGACCATATTAGTCCAAAGCTCATGTCTAGAACAAGGAAATATGACAATATTAGTCCAGTGCTCAGGTCTAGAACCAGGAAATATGACAATATTAGTCCAGTGCTCAGGTCTAGAACCAGGAAAGACGACCATATTAGTCCAGTGTTAAGGTCTTGAACCAGGAAATATGACAATATTAGTCCAGTGCTCAGGTCTAGAACCAGGATATAAGACAATATTAGTCCAGTGCTCAGGTCTAGAACCAGGAAATACGACCATGTTAGTCCAGAGCTCAGGTCTAGAACCAGGAAAGACGACCATATTAGTCCAGTGTTAAGGTCTGGAACCAGGAAATACGACCATATTAGTCCAGAGCTAAAGACTAGAACCAGGAAATACGACCATATTAGTCCAGTGCTTAGGTCTAGAACCAGGAAATACGACCATATTAGTCCAGTGTTCAGGTCTAGAACCAGGAAATACAACCATATTAGTCCAGTGCTCAGGTCTAGAACCAGGAAATACGACCATATTAGTCCAGTGCTCAGGTCTAGAACCAGGAAATTTGACCATATTAGTCCAGAGCTCAGGTCTAGACCCAGGAAATACGACCATATTAGTCCAGTGCTCAGGTCTAGAACCAGAAAATACGACCATATTAGTCCAGTGCTCTGGTCTAGAAACAGGAAATACAACCTTATTAGTCCAGAGCTCAGGTCTAGAACCAGGAAATACGACCATATTAGTCCAGTGCTCAGGTCTAGAACCAGGAAATTTGACCATATTAGTCCAGTGCTCAGGTCTAAACCCAGGAAATACGACCTTATTAGTCCAGAGCTCAGGTCTAGAACTAGGAAATACGACCATATTAGTCCAGTGTTCAGGTCTAGAATCAGGAAATACGACCATATTAGACCAGAGCTCAGGTCTAGAACCAGGAAATACGACCATATTAGTCCAGTGCTCAGGACTAGAACCAGGAAATACGACCATATTAGTCCAGTGCTAAAGACTAGAACCAGGAAATACGACCATATTAGTCCAGTGCTCATGTCTAGAACCAGGAAATACGACCATATTAGTCCAGTGCTCAGGTCTAGAACCAGGAAATACGACCATATTAGTCCAGAGCTCAGGTCTAGACCCAGGAAATACGACCTTATTAGTCCAGAGCTCAGGTCTAGAACTAGGAAATACGACCATATTAGTCCAGTGTTCAGGTCTAGAACCAGGAAATACGACCATATTAGTCCATTGCTCAGGTCTAGAATCAGGAAATACAACCATATTAGACCAGAGCTCAGGTCTAGAACCAGGAAAGACAACCATATTAGTCCAGTGCTCAGGACTAGAACCAGGAAATTTGACCATATTAGTCCAGAGCTCAGGTCTAGACCCAGGAAATACGACCATATTAGTCCAGAGCTCAGGTTTAGAACCAGGAAATACGACCATATTAGTCCAGTGCTCAGGTCTAGAACCAGGAAATACGACCATATTAGTCCAGTGCTCAGGTCTAGAACCAGGAAATACGACCATATTAGTCCAGTGCTCAGGTCTAGAACCAGGAAATTTGACCATATTAGTCCAAAGCTCATGTCTAGAACAAGGAAATATGACAATATTAGTCCAGTGCTCAGGTCTAGAACCAGGAAATATGACAATATTAGTCCAATGCTCAGGTCTAGAACCAGGAAAGACGACCATATTAGTCCAGTGTTAAGGTCTTGAACCAAGAAATATGACAATATTAGTCCAGTGCTCAGGTCTAGAACCAGGATATAAGACAATATTAGTCCAGTGCTCAGGTCTAGAACCAGGAAATACGACCATGTTAGTCCAGAGCTCAGGTCTAGAACCAGGAAATATGACAATATTAGTCCAGTGCTCAGGTCTAGAACCAGGAAATACCACCATATTAGTCCAGTGTTCACGTCTGGAACCAGGAAATACGACCTTATTAGTCCATTGCTCAGGTCTAGAACCAGGAAATACGACCATATTAGTCCAGAGCTAAAGACTAGAACCAGGAAATACGACCATATTAGTCCAGTGCTTAGGTCTAGAACCAGGAAATACGACCATATTAGTCCAGTGTTCAGGTCTAGAACCAGGAAATACAACCATATTAGTCCAGTGCTCAGGTCTAGAACCAGGAAATACGACCATATTAGTCCAGTGCTCAGGTCTAGAACAAGGAAATTTGACCATATTAGTCCAGAGCTCAGGTCTAGACCCAGGAAATACGACCATATTAGTCCAGAGCTCAGGTCTAGAACCAGGAAATACGACCATATTAGTCCAGTGCTCAGGTCTAGAACCAGGAAATACGACCATATTAGTCCAGTGCTCTGGTCTAGAACCAGGAAATACAACCTTATTAGTCCAGAGCTCAGGTTTAGAACCAGGAAATACGACCATATTAGTCCAGTGCTCAGGTCTAGAACCAGGAAATACGACCATATTAGTCCAGAGCTCAGGTCTAAACCCAGGAAATACGACCTTATTAGTCCAGAGCTCAGGTCTAGAACTAGGAAATACGACCATATTAGTCCAGTGTTCAGGTCTAGAATCAGGAAATACGACCATATTAGACCAGAGCTCAGGTCTAGAACCAGGAAATACGACCATATTAGTCCAGTGCTCAGGACTAGAACCAGGAAATACGACCATATTAGTCCAGTGCTAAAGACTAGAACCAGGAAATACGACCATATTAGTCCAGTGCTCAGGTCTAGAACCAGGAAATACGACCATATTAGTCCAGTGCTCAGGTCTAGAACCAGGAAATACGACCATATTAGTCCAGTGCTCAGGTCTAGAACCAGGAAATACGACCATATTAGTCCAGTGCTCAGGTCTAGAACCAGGAAATTTGACCATATTAGTCCAGAGCTCAGGTCTAGACCCAGGAAATACGACCTTATTAGTCCAGAGCTCAGGTCTAGAACTAGGAAATACGACCATATTAGTCCAGTGTTCAGGTCTAGAACCAGGAAATACGACCATATTAGTCAAGTGCTCAGGTCTAGAATCAGGAAATACGACCATATTAGACCAGAGCTCAGGTCTAGAACCAGGAAATACGACCATATTAGTCCAGTGCTCAGGTCTAGAACCAGGAAATACGACCATATTAGTCCAGTGCTCAGGTCTAGAACCAGGAAATACGACCATATTAGTCCAGTGCTCAGGTCTAGAACCAGGAAATTTGACCATATTAGTCCAGAGCTCAGGTCTAGACCCAGGAAATACGACCTTATTAGTCCAGAGCTCAGGTCTAGAACTAGGAAATACGACCATATTAGTCCAGTGTTCAGGTCTAGAACCAGGAAATACGACCATATTAGTCCATTGCTCAGGTCTAGAATCAGGAAATACAACCATATTAGACCAGAGCTCAGGTCTAGAACCAGGAAAGACGACCATATTAGTCCAGTGCTCAGGACTAGAACCAGGAAATACGACCATATTAGTCCAGTGCTAAAGACTAGAACCAGGGAAAAACGACCATATTAGTCCATTGCTCAGGTCTAGAACCAGAAATACGACCATATTAGTCCAGTGCTAAAGACTAGAACCAGGAAATACGACCATATTAGTCCAGTGCTCAGGTCTAGAACCAGAATACGACCATATTAGTCCAGTGCTCAGGTCTAGAACCAGGAAATACGACCATATTAGTCCAGTGCTCAGGTCTAGAACCAGGAAATACGACCATATTAGTCCAGTGCTCAGGTCTAAGAACCAGGAAATTTGACCATATTAGTCCAGAGCTCAGGTCTTAGACCCAGGAAATACGACCTTATTATTCCAGAGCTCAGGTCTAGAACTAGGAAATACGACCATATTAGTCCAGTGTTCAGGTCTAGAACTAGGAAATACGACCATATTAGTCCAGTGCTCAGGTCTAGAACCAGGAAATACGACCATATTAGTCCAGTGCTCAGGTCTAGAACCAGGAAATACGACCATATTAGTCCAGTGCTCAGGTCTAGAACCAGGAAATACGACCATATTAGTCAGGTGCTCAGGTCTAGAACCAGGAAATTTGACCATATTAGTCCAGAGCTCAGGTCTAGACCCAGGAAATACGACCATATTAGTCCAGAGCTCAGGTTTAGAACCAGGAAATACGACCATATTAGTCCAGTGCTCAGGTCTAGAACCAGGAAATACGACCATATTAGTCCAGTGCTCAGGTCTAGAACCAGGAAATACGACCATATTAGTCCAGTGCTCAGGTCTAGAACCAGGAAATTTGACCATATTAGTCCAAAGCTCATGTCTAGAACAAGGAAATATGACAATATTAGTCCAGTGCTCAGGTCTAGAACCAGGAAATATGACAATATTAGTCCAGTGCTCAGGTCTAGAACCAGAAAAGACGACCATATTAGTCCAGTGTTAAGGTCTTGAACCAGGAAATATGACAATATT
>JAVGWW010000145.1:0-87500 GCA_036924055.1 Leuresthes tenuis | reverse complement strand
GGGGTTTAAAAATGTCATGGTTTTAGTCCAAAACAGCAAACTGACAATCCCCCAGCTGACTCTGCTTAACAGAGGTTTGTATTTTATTCCCACCAGGGGCAGTAACAAAAATATCAAACAACAAACGACATTAGATTTACAAAATTACCACAGGAGACTAAAAATTATGGATCATTACAAAGACAAAGGAAGCTCAACCAAACAACCTTTTACTCCTGCATCCAATTGGGCTCCCCCTGATGTTAATGTAACCTGCTCGTGTGGCTTCTATCTCATAAAGAGATCTGTACTGACCCCAAAATAATATCTACAAAGGTGAGTCTTGTACCAAAAATCTTAGACTTACAACATCCAGCTCAGATTCATCACAAGGTTACTCAGATTCACTTTCAACAATCTACTAGGTTGGGAAGGAGATTGACAGTAGCAGGCTCTGTAAGAATAAAAGACCAATCCAATCCACACCACACACAGATTTATGAAACAGAAATTTAGCTTTATGGAAACATCTTGTTCAGCTCAGTAGGAATACCTTTAAAGCAAAATAGAGAACTCAAACATATCACAAAAATAATTTAAACAACCAAAATGAATGCAAAACAAACAATGAAATATTTCAATACCCCAAAAGAAATTAAGAAAAGGAAAAGAAATTGTGGTACCACTTCACTATTTACTGGTTTCCAACCTTCAGTTCCTTAAGACGTCAATTTTAGTCAGTTTATCTTGTGTATCTTGGGCCAAAGAACAAAAAACAACCTGAGTCTCAGGGGGAGAAAAGTAGCAAAATAATTAAAAAGGTGGCTCTCAGGTGAACTTCCTTTTGTTTTTTTGTTCCTACCGCCCTCCTGGTACGGCAAACATCCACAACAGCAATGGCGTCCTGGACCACGATGGGGCAGTTCCTCAATTGGCACAGACAGAATGGTCCCTCAAAAAAAAAAAAATAAACAGTCTGCACACAAGTATGCAGAACCGTTAGACTTCCACACTTCTTAAATGTCTAAATGTCTAAATAAATAAAATAGTATTTTAACTAGTTAACCCATACATGAATTAAAAATTTCCCCTTTTTCTTCACATATGGAATGAAACATGTAATAAATTGAATTATCATGTGCATATCTAGCTTTAAACATGAACCAAAAGCTTCAACATGAAAAATACACAGCAATTCGTAACACATTATACACTGAATGGCATTACTCTGCATCACTCGCAGTTGCAGCAATGCTACTATATGCACTGTGCAGAGCCACTTTGGCGGCCGCGGACTGAATTAGCAGGCCGGAAAGGAAAAAAGGTGCTAAACATTCATGACATCATCACAATACTCAATACAAATAGGTCTCAAGCATCATTGAACACCATTAATCTACTATTCTGACTGGTTTTTTATTTTCCAACGCATTGAACCGCAACTATAGTGCTAATTGAGCTAAGCTAACTCACCAGAATAGTTCGAAAAGTCTGAAGAGACACTCCGACAAAGGCTCTCTTACAGCCCACTCCGACTCCTTCGAGGTAGGTACTGGGTTATGGTTCACCATTAACAGCAGCTCTTTCCAAATGCCTACGGAAAACTCTTTTTTCCTCTGCTAATTAGAAAGCAGCGTGCTTCACGGCAGCATGGAGTTTCTCCTGCCTTCTCCTTTTTCTCCCGGTCTTTCCTCTGTCCCACACCTTTGCTCTCACGAGAGCTGCAGGTGATATGTTCAGGACAAGCCCGAAATTTAAATTATCGGACGATGCTACGATGCATTCAATGAACCCGATATTTCTGAGTGCTATAAATATAATCAGGGTTACATTAATTTGCCCCAAAATCTCAAACACCTGATCCAATTGGACCTCACCTACTTTCAAAATCATTTCAAACCCCCTCGAATTAGGCTAAATTTAACCCCTGAAGAGAACACGGCCCTCCTAGAACTTAAACGGAATAAAAATATTATCATTAAACCAGCCGACAAAGGCAGTGTAGTGGTGGTGATGGACATGGGGCAGTATTTGTGGGAAGGATTCAAACAATTGAGAAATGAGAAATACTATTCCAAATTAAAGAAACCAATTTACTTAGACACATTAACCCAAATTGTCCCCATTTTCCAAAAACTATATGAGAAAAAATTTATTAATGCTAAACAAAGAAATTACCTGATTGGAGGTTTGGAGCCCAGACCCAGACAATTCTACTTACTGCCCAAAATCCACAAAGAGCAAGCTAATTGGAGCAAACCCTTCCAAATTCCCCCCGGGCGTCCTATTGTGTCTGACTGCAGCAGTGAGACCTATAGGTCAGCTGAATTCATAGATTACTATTTGAACCCATTGGCCACCAAACATTCAAGTTATATTAAAGATACATACGACTTCATCGATAAAGTTAAAAAGATTAATATCCCCACTAATTCGATACTGTTCACAATTGATGTGGACAGCTTATATACTAATATTGACATCCAAGAAGGCATACAATCAATTTGGAATATATTCTTCAAATTTTATGACAAAAAAAGACCAGACAAAGAACTATTACAATTATTAGAGATTAATTTGACCAGAAACGATTTTGAATTTGACGGACAATACTTCCTACAAATAAAAGGCACAGCCATGGGCAAGAAATTTGCCCCTGCATATGCAGATATTTTTATTGCTGAATGGGAGACTGCTGCACTGGAGAAATGTGACAAGAAGCCCCTTCATTACTACAGGTACCTTGATGACATCTGGGGCATCTGGACCCATTCGCAGGATGATTTTCACACATTTTTAGACATTTTAAATAACCACAATCCCTCAATCAAACTAAAATCCACAACAGATAACAAGTCAATCAACTTTTTAGACACAACAACATTCAAAGGACCAAATTTTACTCACAACAATCAATTGGACATCAAAGTTTATTTCAAAGACACAGACACACATGCACTATTATATAAAACCAGCTTTCACCCAAAGCACACATTTGCAGGACTTGTTAAATCCCAGTTATTAAGATTCCACAGAATATGCACACAGACAGAGGACTTTAAACATGCCACTAAGGTGCTGTACCTTTCTTTGTCCACAAGAGGGTACTCACGCACTTTCCTTAGATCCTGCTTCAAAACCTTTCTCCAGTCCAATCCCATCCAGGTCTCAACTGCTCTTCCCTTCGTCACCACCTATTCACCATCCACTGTAACCCTGGTGGGAAAAATTAAACACCATTTTAAGACTTATTTCACCAATTATAACCCTGAGAATGATTACAGAATCATTGCTGCATTCAGAAAGAACACCAACCTGAGAGACCACCTTGTCAGGTCAAAGGTCAAGCCTCGTGAGGTGGACAAGTCTGTCTCTAAGAGCACCTATTTCAGACAGCAAACCTGGGTAAATAACACCCAAACACAAAAGGTTTTTAAGATTCCTCCACGGTACAGTGTTTCCTCCAAAAATTGTGTTTATGTGATTGTGTGTAAGGTGTGTGGCATGAAGTATGTGGGTGAAACAGGGAGAACAATTCATTTGAGGTTTCAGGGCCACAGACAAAACATAACCAAAAAACTTAATACTCACCGTCATGTGGTCCAACATTTTGTCTCCCACGGCTGGGAATCGGTTCAAGCCTCCGTGCTTGAGTGCAACCCGCAGTGGACTGAGACCCAGAGGAGGAGAGCTGAGAGGGACTGGATCAACAAGTTGGGTACAACTCACCCACAGGGCCTCAACGAAAGGATGTTCTTCCGCCCATGATCCAGTCCTTCCACTCTGCTACCTGGAATTAGTGTGTGGTTAATACCCTTCCCATGGTCTTTTCCCCAAACCTAACCTCAGTCATAACCGGCCCTAACCCTAAAAGATTATTTTTTCTTTTTATGACCCTTCCCATGTCCACTTTTCTAACCCTAACCTCACTTATTACCCTGCCCTCACACTAAACCCTGTGTATTAAGGTATAGTTATGTGTATATATGCATGTTTTTGTATGGGGCGGGTACTTGGGGACAGGTGGGTGTGAGGTATATATGAGGGAGGGTTCTAATAAAAACTAAAATCATAATAAAATATAATAATTTGGACTGGGATACGTGTGGCGGTGCAAGTGGATATGTAGAGTGATAGATGTATATGTATATATGTGTGTGTGGGTGTGTGGGGGGGGGCGGTGCAGGCCTGGGTTTTGGCGGGGGCTGGATGGAGCGTGCATTGTCCAAACATTTCAGTGTTCTAACCCTAAAGGATTCTGGACTTATGCCTAGCCCTAAAGACTC
This sequence comes from Leuresthes tenuis, assembly GCA_036924055.1. Classification (NCBI taxonomy): domain Eukaryota; kingdom Metazoa; phylum Chordata; class Actinopteri; order Atheriniformes; family Atherinopsidae; genus Leuresthes; species Leuresthes tenuis. Next base: position 83,235 of record JAVGWW010000145.1, on the reverse strand, counting down.
TTTCTAGTTGTCTTTTTTAAGGCTCACTCTTATATTCTGCCCTTTTCAGAACTGGACTGGACGATTTGCAACCCTAATGGCTCTTTTGCTCTCTTTTCCTCTCAGATACACTGATTGGCTATGGGACACACCCCGGGACCTGATCAATCTCGGCGGGGCCTTCCTTTGGGCCCTGTGATCCCAAGGTTCACTACTGACGATGTGTACCCCCAAACTCACAGTTCTCACTTCACTCACCTTTGTTACAGGTCCACATGATATCACTATTATATTTCACACGTTCACTCTATCTCCTCTCCTCCTTTTCACTTCCCTCCTGTCTTGGAGGGAGTGGAGGTGGCAGAGTGTACAGCCTGGTAAGGCGGGGGAGTGGGATACAGTCCGGTCCGACACCCTCTCCCTGACTCTGTCTCCTCCGGTTCCTGTTTCACATGTGGATTGATGTGCATGTATGACTGTGTACATGGGCATTAATGCATATGTTCTTTCACCTTATTGGAGATGTCAGGGTACTGGTCATTATAAGGCGACGAGGGCTGCGGATGACGTGCGACGGCCAGTGCCTTACCTTTGGCTCCCCATTTCAACTGGCTTGTCGTTGGATGAGTCAGGGGGGGTCATCGTGATAGAGTCTCTCACCTACCCCGACCCGATCCGTCCCAATCCCAACAGCAGCTTTTTCATGGTGGAGAAACAGAAGCGATGGAGTAATCTTTTACTGTCTTCAGGCCAAGTCCAGACTCCTCCTCCAAACCGACCCGATCCGGATAGGGAGGGAGAATCTCTACTATCTCTACTCTGTCCCCTCTGACAGAGTCGGACTCCTGGGTTCCTTCTATATCGTTTATTGTTAGCTTTTTATAAAGCTGTTATATCTTCATTTCTAAGTCGCTTTGGATAAAAGCGTCTGATAAATACAGAAACAGAATGGCGGGTTCCAAATATTTTATGTTCTAACCCAGAAAAGGCTTGCCTAACTTCTTTGAAAACCCTTTAAAATAAATTCTTTTTTTTTTTTTTTTTTTTTTTTTTTTTTAAATTGGATACTTTCACTCAAAAATTTATTTGATACTTACACTTTAAACCAAAAAATATTATTTCATAATACCCTTTAAAATATATTTTTTTAAACCAATCTATTGGACATCTAAAAACAATTTGTTAAATATTAGCAGACCTTAGATAGGAATTTGTTAAATAAAAAATTAATTTGTTTTAATTAATCATAAATGTAATTACCTTATTAAAAGGATGTTGGTATTTATGAAAAAGAAGTTTATTTTGTTCGGTATTTGTAAAAATAAGTTAATGTTTTATGATATATGTTAAGTATAATTTGTGTAAAATTCATGTTTAATAGTTTAAAATTGTGAAAAACGGTATATTTCATACCTACCGGAAAATACCGAAGGCCACAGCAAAGCCAAAGGGGGCAGAGACTTTTCTCTCTTGAACTCAGAAGAGAAGCATCTCTGTGAGAGAGAAAACGGTGTTTTACAAATAACCTGAAGAAGACATTGTGGAAATGTTGTTTTATTTTTCTGCACACCTTTCATTTCTAATAATTTAATTTTTGTTACTAAAAATTATCTCTAAATGTTAGACTCATTTATACATTTTTTTTAAACTCACCTTTTATTTTAGTACTACTGTTTTAGAGTGTATTTTGTAAATAAATAAATAAATCACGGATGGCTGGACGGAGGTGAATTACCGGAGACCCCTCCAGCGGCCCTTCCAGCAGCCTTGGGACTGGAGTTACGGGTGGCCCAAGGACTGGATGGACCGTGCACCTCCCGGGGGGAGAATGTCCCCTTCCCCAACTAAATTTAACCCTGATAAAATATATCTAGGACTAGAAATATATGTATATATGCATGTGTATAAATGGGGGTTTTGTTTTTTGGTTGGGGCCGGATGGAGGGTGCCCCATCTCCATAATGGATGGCAGTGTCCATACATTTTTATGTTCTACCCCAATCGGGGTGGGATTATAGTCCTTTTTCTTTTCCGAAGAAGATCCAAAGGATCAAAACGTTGTCTGGAACACGTGGAATTTTATTTGGTATTTCCCCAAAACATTTTTGAATTTTCTTTTTTGGTTTTCTATAATTAGTTAAAAAAAACAATGGAAAAGAAATAAAAAACTTAAACATTCCAACATTAAATAATTGTAATCATTCTATTTTCAGTTTTATTAATATACAACAAAGGCGAAATTACAAAACAAATTCATTGACCCAGTCTATGAAAAAATGCACAAGAAAACAAGTGTAAGAAAAGGCAGCCGACATCCAAAGAAGAGCTTTGGGATGTCCTTCAAGAAGCCTGGAGAACTATTCCTGAAGACTCCTTAAAGAAATGACAGAAAGCTTGTCTCAGAGGGTTCAGGCTGTGTTGGAGAATAAAGGAGCTCAGACCAGAGATTCACTTTAAAGCTGCTGAGAACTGAGAAAAACTCTGTATTTATCTTTATGTTTGAACATGTTTCCATCAAACACATACAAATATTCATTTGAACATATATTAAGCCAAATATAGATATTAAAATCAATATTAATATGAAATAAATAAATAAATGGTCTGTATGAGGAGGTGTGAACATTGAAGAGAAAATGTGATCAATAACTTCACTGAAAACAGGAGCAGCTGATTCAGAATCAGATTATCAACCTCCGAGAGTGTGTGTGTGTGTGTGTGTGTGTGTGTGTGTGTGTGTGTGTGTGTGTGTGTGTGTGTGTGTGTGTGTGTGTGTGTGTGTGTTGGGGGCGGAGTCTGTGGCAGCAGAAGGTTCATTGTCCTGAGGAGGGAGGGCTGAGCGAGCTCCACAAAGACTGCAGCTGTGGGAGAGAGAGACAAAGAGGGGGAGGCTGATTCTCTCTTTCTTTCTTGGTGTGGGGGAGGAGAGGGGGAGGATTAACCGGCTGATCTGCGACACGCGCACACACACAGATTTTATACGAAAGAAAACACGGCGGCAGAGTGAGGTTTCATCATCAGCATCCTCATCATCAGTGAGGACAAGAGACAAAGACTGAGGAGGAGGAGGCGGCTTTCATCAGCAATGATGGCCGACCACATGTTCCTGCTGCTGTGTGTGTGAGGGTGTGTGCTGCTGTGGTGGGTGTGTTCCTGTGTGACGGTCGCTCTTTCGTGTGTTCATCGTGGGTGAGTGAGATGGGGAACGCCGAAAGCATGGAGAGCCAACTGGCTGTGATCCGGTCCAGAGCTGCCCCAGTTCGGCTACCGATGCCTGACCCAGCGGAGCTGGAGGAGAGATTCTCCATCGCACTGGTGAGTAGACAACACAGAATGTACACACTCACTGACACACACAGCATCAACAGCACAGAAGAGCTGCACGCACACACCAAACGGTTACCATGAAGATTCAGGTCCCATACAGGCCGCAGGGTTCGGTAGATGCTACAGCATTTACAGGTCCAACAGACACTGCTTTGTTCAATAGATACTATGGTATTTACCGGTCTGATGGGGACTCCAGGGTTCTGCAGATTCTATGGTATTTACCGGTCTGATGGGGACTCCAGGGTTCTGCAGATTCTATGGTATTTACAGGTCTGATGGGGACTCCAGGGTTCTGCAGATTCTATGGTATTTACCGGTCTGATGGGGACTCCAGGGTTCTGCAGATTCTATGGTATTTACAGGTCTGATGGGGACTCCAGGGTTCTGCAGATTCTATGGTATTTACCGGTCTGATGGGGACTCCAGGGTTCTGCAGATTCTATGGTATTTACCGGTCTGATGGGGACTCCAGGGTTCTGCAGATTCTATGGTATTTACAGGTCTGATGGGGACTCCAGGGTTCTGCAGATTCTATGGTATTTACAGGTCTGATGGGGACTCCAGGGTTCTGCAGATTCTAAGGTATTTACAGGTCTGATGGGGACTCCAGGGTTCTGCAGATTCTATGGTATTTACAGGTCTGATGGGGACTCCAGGGTTCTGCAGATTCTATGGTATTTACAGGTCTGATGGGGACTCCAGGGTTCTGCAGATTCTATGGTATTTACAGGTCTGATGGGGACTCCAGGGTTCTGCAGATTCTATGGTATTTACAGGTCTGATGGGGACTCCAGGGTTCTGCAGATTCTATGGTATTTACAGGTCTGATGGGGACTCCAGGGTTCTGCAGATTCTATGGTATTTACAGGTCTGATGGGGACTCCAGGGTTCTGCAGATTCTATGGTATTTACAGGTCTGATGGGGACTCCAGGGTTCTGCAGATTCTACGGTCTACAGTATAGATGTGGACAAAACAGAGGTGTTTGTTTGCTGTAGCTGTGGTCATTATTACATTTTTGTAGCTCTGGATCTGATGGTTTCCAGTAATTCAGTTTTTCTTTTGTTGGAGGAACTCATAAGTGTCACATTTTCTAGTTAGAGATCCAACAATGCATCTGTCACTTCGTTTCAGAATTCAATGAACCTGCCCCCTGACAAGGTGCGTCTGCTGCGTTCTTATGATAATGAAAAGAAGTGGGAGCTCATATGCGATCAGGTAAGTGTTTTTAATAAAGTTGGTTATTTTGAATCTTCTAAACAACTTCAGAGGAAAATATTTAGTTTTTCTTATACATTAGTGAAACTGAATCTGATTGATTTAAGAGATAAACCACAGATCTGACCTCTACTTCAGAAACATTTTTAACTAAAGTAAAGTCGCTTAACCTTAATCTTACGGTAACAACAAAGTATCTGCTTGTACTTCTGAATGTATTTCACAGACCACATCTCACACCCCTCACCATGGGAAACTGATGTATCTGAGAATAGAAACTTGAAAGTATTCAATCAAGTTTCATTCATACAACATCAAATAACACTTCAAAAGGCACGTCAAAGATAGTCTTATTCATGCCAAGTATAACACAATTAATTGTAATGCTATCATATTTATTCAATTCCAAATTAGTCCTATTCATATAGAGTCAATTAAAAATAAGTTGCTTACCTTAGGAAATCAGCCAAATGCATCGAAACATCTTTTTGCTTCAATCCTGAGCATGTGACAATAAATAAAAGCTCCTCCAGCTCTCTCTCCTGTTAGATCTCATCAGAACTCTGGCTGCAGCATTTTGGACCAGCTGGAGGCTTTGGAGAGAATTTGTGGGACAGCCCAATAATAAAGAATTAATGATAGTTTTCAAGATATTTCTCAGAATTCAACCCAAAATTTCTTAGATTTTCTCCTGGTTTGATGAGTTTTGATCTGCATTTTGTAATAAAATATAAAATGAATTTATCCAACAGAGTTCTGGAAACATTCAAACAGAAGCTTATGCTTGACAAGACTTTACATCTGAAACAATCCAATCACGCTATTGCGTCTGTTTGTTTGAAGGAAAGATTTCAGGTGAAGAACCCTCCCCACACCTACATTCAAAAACTGAGAGGTTTCCTCGACCCAGCTGTCACACGCAAGGTGAGATGGGAAAAAGACTAACCCTAACTCTAAAGACAGGAAGTCTCTTTTTCTGATGTTGAAGATCAAATATTGTTAATATTGTTGTCAATTAAACATGAGCCAATAAATGTCAGAAATGTTCCTATTCCTTTGGTTTATTTCTGGTACCTCCAGGGGGCATTTTAACAGTTAGTTTCAGAGAGAATGTCTCTCGGGAATTCATCTGTCTGTCTGTCTGTCAACAGAAGTTCAGAAGAAGAGTTCAGGAGTCAACACAGACGCTCAGAGAGCTGGAAATTTCTCTTCGTACAAACCACATCGGGTAAGCTTGAACCTCTCACCTATCCGTTTCTCACATATCTAAGTGCCTAAGTACAACAGGTTTCATAAGAGGTTGGCAGAGGCTAGAAATAGGCATTATGGCAGGGTGTACGATTTCTGCATTAGCATTTACAATATTTATTAGAGCTTCAAGTGGGTTGTAGGTGGAGAGAGATGTCAGGATGGCATGTGCCTTACACCAATTAGGGCCTCCATGGTTGACATGACGTTGGTGACTACAACAGTGTCATGTATGAGGAGAATACTTGAGAGACTTAATAAATATATAAAGTGGGCTGGTATGAAAATCACACCTATTAAGTCTAGAAGTTTCTCAATAAGTAGAGGGAAATTAAGTGGTAGTAAGTTTGTAATAGAGGAAGAAAAATTCCAATAATTAGGGAAAAGGCAGTAAAGAGTTTAGGTATGTTGTACCAGGCAGACATGAATGATTGAGAGCAGGCAGTGCAGTTTCAGGAAGATGTTGCTGAGGGACTGGATAGAATAGATAAATCAGGGCTTCCAGGAAAGTTGAAGCTGTGGTGTCTGCAGTTTGGGTTGTTTCCTCGGTTGATGTGGCCACTGTCTGTGTATGAGATTCCATTATCTGTTGCAGAAAAAAGGAAAGATTAGTTAGCTTTTACATTAGGAAGTGGCTAGGTGTTCCTAGATGCTCAAGTACTGTGGCACTGTATGGGAAAGGCATACTCCAGCTCCCAGTGTCTAGAGGAGTTTAAACGTACTAAAGTTAGGACAGAGCTCCTGTTAGCTGCGAGTAAAGATGTGGTAGTTAGTAAGGTGGTTCCAAACCCAACCAAGGGGAGGAAATGGAATCCAAGAATGGCAGCTCAGGAGGCAGAAGCAACTCTTACACATACAGAGATTGTGGGTAATGTTCAAATAGGCGGGGGAGATTTGGGGCTTGGCCCAGGCAAACCGGTGGAGTAGAGCAGGTCCCAAGGAGAAGAGAAAGCTAGTTTTTGAGCAGGTTCGTAGACAGGAAGAAATGTTAAGGGGTACAAAGGCATTGGCTCAGGTTAAGCAGGGACAGTGGTTGAATTGGGAAGGTGTAGAGAAGGAAAAGCTCAGTTGTAAAGAGCTGTGGAGTATGGAGAAAAGGAGTATTAGATTTTTGATAGGGGCAACATATGACGTATTGCCAACTCCCCAGAACCTAAAACTCTGGGTAAGTGGAGACCCGTTATGTTTGTTATGTTCAGGTACTGCAACTCTAAGGCACATTTTGTCAGGTTGTAAGATTAGTCTGTCACAAGGCCGGTATACGTGGCGACATAACCAAGTATTAAGAAGCTTAGCTGCAGGTGTTGAAGATAAATGAAGGCAGGTGAATTTAGGAGGGTCTAAGGGGAAGAGAGTGGAAAATCAGTTTGTTCAAGAGGGGGAGAAAGTTAATAAGACAATCAGGAGGCCAGACAGCTTAGAGGATGCTTGTGATTGGGAAAAGCAGGTAGATTTAGGAGGAAAGCTCGTTGTTCCCCAGGAAATAGCCTCTACAACTCTAAGGCCTGATATAGTCTTGTGGTCTAGGAGTAGAATGAGAGTCTATTTCATAGAGCTGACTGTTCCTTGGGAGGAATTAGTGGCAGAAGTATAAGAAAAGGAAAAAGCTTAGGTATGTGGAGTTGGGGCCAGAAGCAGAGCAGCAAGGATGGAAAGTTAGGATCTGACCAGTGGAAGTAGGATGTAGAGGATTTGAATCCCATTCCTACTTATCTTTGCCTCTTCTACCCCCTACCCGAACCAGGGTTTGTATCCCCACCACGCTATGACTGGTGTGCAGTTGGTGAGAGCTGAGGTGGCTTGTGGTTGTGGAAGAAAAGAAAATAGTTGTTGTGGTGTGAGGAGCAGTGATGGCTGGCATTAGGGGAGTGACTCTGGGACACCAGGGATCACTGTCCAGCCTCCTGGAGGTACTGTGGACCCAACTAGATGCAACACCGATGAAAGGAGGTTCCCACCTGATGACCACAATGACATGTTGGTCAGCACTGGTCTGTAGGGATTGTAGGGATCAGGAGGTTCTTCATTTGGTACTGAGCCAGTATTAGAAGGTTAATTGTTGAATTTAGGGAATTATTCACTGAGTCTGGTCCATTTTTTTCTTTAGCACTAGTTTCTTGTGTTTACCTTGAATGAATGAACCTCTCACCTATCCGTCTTTCTAACCGTTAACCCGTGTCTCTCACCTGTCTGCAGGTGGGTCAGAGAGTTTCTAAATGAGGAGAATCGAGGTCTGGATGTCCTCGTTGAGTACTTGTCATTTGCTCAGTATGCTGTCACGTGAGTCACAGTGTGGTTTTATTTGCGTTCACTTGCTGTACGTCAGGCGTGTTGTGTGAAGGATAAACAGTGAAAACACAAGGTTATTAGAAGTCTGAAACCGGATGACATTCTCAGGTTTGATGGGGAGCAGTCGGAGTCTGGCAGCGAGGTGGCATCCATTGACTCTCCCTGGAGCCGGTCCATCGAGGATCTCCATGGCGACTGCACCCTCCCCTCTCCCTCCTCGTCCGCTCCTCGCACAGCTCGCCACTCCATCAGGTAACAGCCAATGAATCGTAACAGGTTAGTGACTCAAGGACGACTGATCTCACACCAGCTTTCTGTGTTTACAGCTCGACTCTGGTGACACGCTCTAACACGCTGCCGAGTCGCCGAACTCTGAAGAACTCCCGGCTCGTCTGTAAGAAAGACGACGTTCATGTCTGCATCATGTGTCTAAGAGCCATCATGAACTACCAGGTAACAAAAATAAATATCACCCTGTTCAGCTTCTTTGTCCAGTCGTGCTCAAACATCCTCCTCTTCCCTAGTACGGCTTCAACATGGTTATGTCCCATCCTCATGCTGTCAACGAAATCGCCCTTAGCCTCAACAACAGAAACCCCAGGTACTACGATAAATGCTCACCCAACATGTACAGAATACAAACTGTATGAACCTCATAAACAAACCACTGCTCCTTCTTCTCCTCAGGACGAAGGCTCTGGTTCTGGAGCTGCTGGCGGCAGTGTGTCTGGTCAGAGGAGGACACGAGATCATCCTGTCAGCCTTTGACAACTTTAAAACTGTAAAGAACACACAGAACTCTCTAAATAACTACACACAACAGCAATCGATCAGCTGACTGACTCATTGATCGGTCTGTTGCAGGTTTGCTCAGAGACCATGCGTTTTGAAAAGTTGATGGAACACTTTAAGAACGAAGATGACAACATTGACTTCTTGGTAACTTGGTCTTGAAGAATTTGATATCATCTAGTGTGACGTCACCACATTAATAGCATACCTTTTCTGTTACCATGGAAACTGTTGCCAGGTGGCCTGCATGCAGTTTATCAACATTGTGGTTCACTCTGTGGAGGACATGAACTTCAGAGTCCACCTGCAATACGACTTCACCAAACTCAACCTGGACGAACATCTGGAGGTAACACGTTGGCCAATCACAGGAGAGCAGACAACACAACTGACACTGTACAGATGGTCACATGACGAGACTCTAGTCAATTACATGATGGCTCAAGGCAACACTGACTCCACACAAACCTGTCACATTTCAACTTGTCCCATTACATTTAATAAAGAGGTCATCTCTGATAAAGTTCTTAGTTAGGTGAAAGCTCACCTCTACCTGACTCATAGTGTATGTTAATCAGATGTTGTCACCTGAAGGCTTTACAAATTGCAGCACCGTCTGACAGGAAACAGTGCATCTGAACTGGCATCCAGTACATTTCAGGACCAGTTTAAAATTTTACTCGTTCTTAAGAGTCTGAAAGGCATGGCGCCACAATACTTGTTCAAAATGTTACAGCCTCACAGTCTATGAACCAGCCACACTTAAAAAAAGATGACAGAACCTTTATAGTGGTGTAGCAGAGCTGTCCAGACCATCAGCCATTTAAAACAGCTTAACACCTGTGTTTTTATTACCTATAGTCATTCATATTTAAAATTGGGAGTCTTGGTTATGTTTATAAAAATTCTGAAGAACTTTGAAAAAAAAGATATATAGAAAAGCATTTTTAACTTCACTTGAAAATGTTTCCACACCTGCCTCACTTCAGAGGCTGAAGCACACAGAGAGTGACCGGCTGCAGGTTCAGATTCAGGCATACCTGGACAATGTGTTTGATGTTGGGACACTGCTGGAGGATGCTGAAACCAAAACCGCTGCCCTGGAGAGAGTAGAGGAACTCGAGGAGAGTTTGGCCACGGTAAGAAAACAAGATGCAGGTGATGTTCTGTCGTCACACAGGTGTGCCAAAAGTACCCGTCTCTCTCTGTCCTCAGATGTCGGAGCGTCTGCTGGATGTAGAGAACGAAGCGATGCTGAAGATCGTCGAACTGGAGAAACAGCTGATGCAGACTAACAAGGAACTGGACCAAATCCGGGTTAGTGTTGTTACCATGGAAACCACAGTGCCAGCCACCATGGAGAAAGACATGAAGGAAATGAAGTTACACTTCATCAGTCGGATGTTTAAGAAGTTTTCAGAAGAAATGTGTTGAAAAAGCACACCTATTTTTCAACTTGTCTGCCTGTACCTAACACTACCTGACAGCAACCCCTCACCTGTTACCTGTGCAGGAGGTGTATGCAAGCACCAACTCTCAGGTGCACACCTTGCGGCGAATGGTTCGGGAGAAGGACCAGACAATCCGGCGGAGTCGTCTCGAGCGGCAGGCTCAGGAGGCACAGCAGGTTGGAGGTCCTGGGGCTCCTCAGCCCCAGCGAGGAGAGGGGGATGGGGGAGTAGCTGACTCTGCTTCCCCCTCACCTCCACCATGTCCTAACTTGTCCCCAAGGTAAAACGCCCTGCTGCAACATCTCTGTCGGTTCTCTTGATGAATTTTGGACTGATTACCTGATTGATTTCTGCAGCCCTGAGACTGTAGCCTACCACAACATGGGAGCTGGTATGGGTGGAGCTCCAGACATGCCGGCTCTGCCTCCGCCCCCCCCCTCCTCCTCCTCCTCCTCCCCCTCCCCCTCCTCCACCACCACCGATGCCAGGCACAGGTTAGTTTTATCTCCACCAATGTCTTTGACTACTGACTGCAACAAGAACAAGAACTGGGAAATATCAACAAACTTCTTCTCTTGTCTCCAGTTTCCAATGGGCCATACCCTGCGCCTCCTCCCCCTGCCCCTCCTCCCCCTCCTTGTCGGACCAGCGAGCTCTCTTCCGCCCCCATGCCGCCCCCTCTTCCCCCTGTTGCCCCGCCTCTCCCGGGGTCGGGAGGGTCTCCAACTGTCATCTTTAATTCTGGACTCGCAGGTGAGGCTTAATCTGACATCATCACAGCATGCCTTCCAGTCCATCATGGAAACTGTGCCATGTGATCTGCCCTGTTGCTAACATGTTGTCTTTTCTCCTGTTCTGCTGTCAGAGGGTCCTCTCAAGTTATTCTGTATGTTTGTTCACTTGGTTATGTCACTACCCCCCCCCCCCCCCCCCACAACATCAGGCTGTGTTTAAATATTCTGGAAACTGTCAGCCTGTAATGTTACCAGCCCCACCACTAAGTGTCACTTTACATGGCAGAGTACTGTGAGAGTGTAACTTTTGTTTCACCCTCAGCTCTTCTGCAGTGACATAAGTAACACATTAGTTCAGAATGCAGCCTCATGTTAATGTTCATAATCAATAAGGGATCATCCTTTTGAGTATCTATGAGCTCCCTGATTGTTATCTTGCTTAAATGTCACGTATTGACATGACCAAACTCACACACTCCTGCATGTTTTAATGTCCTCTAAACACAATATCACAGCATGCTGTGGCAGTTTAACTCATCCAGAGACTAAGCAGTATTAACTGTGTCTGTCTCTTACCCGTTTATCTGTGTCATCCAGCGGTGAAAATAAAGAAACCAATCCAGACTAAGTTCAGGATGCCAGTGTTGAACTGGGTCGCTCTGAAGCCGAGTCAGATCAACGGAACAGTCTTTAACGATATCAACGACGAGTCTATCCTGCAGGTAACAAACAGGGAACTGAACATTCTGTGGGCTGAGATGAAGTCTGCAAGGCAGTAGTCAGGTCTGAAAGTGTCCTTTCAAACCCTCTCAATGTTTATAAAACTTAACAGAAACACCACCTCCATCTGTCTCTCAGGATCTAAACGTGGAAGAGTTTGAAGAGCTGTTCAAGACGAAGGCGCAGGGTCCGGCGGTGGATCTGACCCTGTCCAGGCAGAAGCTTCCTCAGAAAGTTCAATCCAAAGTTTCTCTGCTGGAAGCCAACAGATCCAAAAACCTGGCCATCACTCTGAGAAAGGCTGGCCAGGGGTCAGAGGTCATCTGCCGTGCCATTCAGATGTAGGTTGACCCTTCTCTGTAAATTTATCCATAAAAACTTTAGTAACGCGAGGCAGATCAACCCTTACAGACTTGTAGTTCTTACTCTGCTGTAGTGCAAATACTGTGTCATACTTTGAGAACTCAGCTGTGTTCAGGCAACAGCTGAAAGCATGTGGACCAGCATCAGCCTGCACAGTTCATACATGTTTTACACCTTGTTCTGCTACTCATGTGCTGCTAATTATAAGTGTGCCAACTGGATACATGGACTGTAGGACTGAACATAAGTCAGATCTGAATGAGTCCCTCAACTCAGCAGACCATATTCTTTGTTCAGGTTTGATCTTCGGACAGTTCGAGTAGACTTTGTGGAGTGTTTGATGCGTTTTCTGCCAACGGAGGTCGAAGTGAAGCTTCTACGGCAGTATGAGAGGGACAGAAAACCTCTGGAAGCTCTGAGTGATGAAGACCGATTCATGATGCAGTTCAGTCGCATTGAGAGACTCAGTCAGCGCATGACGATCATGACGTTCATGGGCAACTTCACCGACAACGTCCAGATGTTAACTCCGGTAAGACAGCACTCTAGGAGTTGCAGGTAAAACGTGACTCGTGTCCAAGGTGCTTTGAGAGGAAAAACTGTCTGCAATGGTCAGAACTCCTGTAACACTTGTAGTATATGAACAACTTTATTGTTTGACCAAAGCAGTTTGGCTTGTCGACTTAGTCATGGTCATCATGAAACATCCACCAAGCAGCATGTACACAACAAACCAATCCGATACATTCATATATATTATCCAACTATCTCCTACAGGGATTGGTTGTGTTGATGGTTAGATAGTAACAAATCAATCATCCTGTCGAGTTATTACTCTTTTCCAGGATGTAGATATATGACACGCCAAGTAGCTTCAACAGTTAAACTAAGTGAATCCTTACTGCTTCCACAGTCTTCGGCGACACTTAGAGGTGATGTTGGGAAACTATTATAAAAAATAAATGTGAACACAATTTGTCCACAGACTGAGTGATGTGCACATTTGAGACACATGAACAATTAACACTGATGAACAATTAAAACACACGTGTCTGCAATTACACAGTGGATATAAAAGCATGTGCAAAGTGGTGCAGTGCATACCATTAAAAACAATGGCTGCTTTAGCGGTATTGGAAGACCTTATAAATGGTGCAATTGGAAGAGAGCGTGTGTTCAGAGACAGAGGATTTGCTGGCACATGATGACAACTGGCTCATCGGCCGTTTTGAGGGCAATCCTCCTGGAGCTGTGGCAGAGCTGCGGCGGCGCTGGAGCTCAACACAGCGAGGAGCCGTGCGCTGCTCGTGCCACAGGTGATGTGCATGCTGGGGTTTAAGCAACCGGGGCATTCAGAGGGAGCTGGCCAACCAATTGGGACTGTGCCAGTCGACCCTGAGCCGAGCCATGCCAGCAGAGTGGGAGGGAATTATCTGCATCTCAGCAGGTATATTCCCACAATGCAGCTGAACAGGCCAACATTGAAGCGCAATTTGAAGCAAGAGTCGGTTTTCTTAATGTAATCGGAGCTATCGACGGCACATACATTGTATAAAAGCGCTATCAGATGATGAATTTGTACATGTCAACAGGAAACATTTTCATTCCATCAATGGACAGATCGTATGTGATGCACACATGCAGTTAACCAACATTGTGACAAGGTGGCTGGTCCAACGACTCATACACTCTAAGTAACAGAATTGTTGGGAACAGACTACAAGCTGGCATTGTGCGCGATGGGTGGCTTCTTGGTGAGAAACTTTATTCGTGCAATTGTCCTAATATTATTCCCCATGACGTGCACTCAGCATGTGCCCCCCCCCCCCCCCATTTCTATCCTGTCTTTGCAGCATAGTTGGTGGTTAAAGTTAGTAACTTGCTGTTTTTTTATGGTTAAACTATATCTTAAGCTCTTTCTAACAAGCCCCTGATCATCTGTGTGCAAATGTTAATAACCCCGTGCGTAAAGTGTGAAATGTCTTGATCAGCCTCACTGCTTCACTGGTTACTGTATGAACACGTTTGTTGTGAGTTGAACAAATACAGGTATTTACCTTTAATCAGTCACCCACGTGCTCCCACCACCCTCAAGAGAGCAGTGTCACCCATAATTGTGCCGACAGCCTCGCACACGCCTCTTACGTTTGCTGCCTCCACTTCAGAATTTAGCACCCCCAACTCACTTTCCGTGAAGTTCTTCTTTTTCCCCGTCTTACTCTTAGTCTTTTTTCGTTATTTTCTGATCGGTCAGAGGGGAATCGCAGGTGCAGGGCTCATTTAAATAGGATTAAATTAAATAGGAAGTGGACAGGGAGGAGTCGGGTACTCCGACATGTGCGCTCAATTACACGTTGATTGGGATGTACAAAGAAAATGTGCTTGGATTCAAACATCTGGATATTTGTGTGTGTGTGTGTGTGTGGGGGGGGGGGGGGGGGGGGGGGGGGGGGGGGGGGGGGGGCATTTGGGTTTGAGAGTACCCATGTTTCAGTTGAAAATCCACAGTCTTTGTACATGAGGCCCCAGACCTCAGCCTGACTGAAATGCTGTGGTGGGACCTTAAGAGAGCTGTGCAGAAACCAAAGCTGCAAACCTCAATGAGCTGAAGCAGCGCTGGAGAGAAGAGGGCCGAGATTCCTCCAGAACCATGAGAGAGACTGAGAACGTCCCACAGGAAACCATCACTGCAGCTCACTGCTGCTGAAGCTGCTGGATCAGGGGTTCACTTAGTTTCTCACTCACTGCTGCTGAAGCTGCTGGATCAGGGGTTCACTTAGTTTTACACTCACTGCTGCTGAAGCTGCTGGATCAGGGGTTCACTTAGTTTCTCACTCACTGCTGCTGAAGCTGCTGGATCAGGGGTTCACTTAGTTTCTCACTCACTGCTGCTGAAGCTGCTGGATCAGGGGTTCACTTAGTTTTACACTCACTGCTGCTGAAGCTGCTGGATCAGGGGTTCACTTAGTTTCACACTGACTACTGCTGAAGCTGCTGCTGAAGCTGCTGCTGAAGCTGCTGCTGAAGCTGCTGGATCAGGGGTTCACTTAGTTTCTCACACACTGTTTCGGTGTATAGTCAGTTTTTGTTAATGACAGTATATCGTATCTCGTTCATCTGAGGCTGCTGTTTTGTAGAAGTTCTGTTAGAAGCTTTATGATGAACAAATAAATCGACAGGTGTCCCAATTGACTGTTCTGTTTCCTCTCAGCAACTTCATGCCATCATCGCTGCGTCAGTGTCGATAAAATCATCTCAGAAGCTTAAAAAGATCCTGGAGGTCAGTGTGTGCAGGCGTAGCATTTCTACATCTGTGTACTAACTGTGTGCAAATAAGCTAACTGTGTGCAAATAAGCTAACTGTGTGCAAATAAGCTAACTGTGTGCAAATAAGCTAACTGTGTGCAAATAAGCTAACTGTGTGCAAATAAGCTAACTGTGTGCAAATAAGCTAACTGTGTGCAAATAAGCTAACTGTGTGCATCACTGATACAGATCATCTTGGCTCTGGGAAACTACATGAACAGCAGCAAGAGGGGAGCGGTGTACGGCTTCAAACTGCAGAGTTTAGACCTGGTAACGCGCAGACACACACTAACAATGACCGTTTTTATGTGCACAACCCTGGGCTGACAGGCTGTAAGACGACTGAAGCTCAACCTTTAAACTGATTCACTGTTAATGTGACAGAATAACAGTCGTGTGTGTGTGCATGTGTGTGTGTAGCTCCTGGATACGAAGTCAACCGACAGGACACAGACGCTGCTTCACTACATCGCCAACGTGGTGCGAGCGAAGTATCCTGCGATGTGTCTGTTTTACAACGAGCTTCACTATGTGGACAAAGCCGCCGCAGGTAAGTCAGTCAACCAAACGCAGCGTTGCACGTGCACAGAGCGGTGCGTGACTCACCTGTTCATCTGTACTGTGCAGTGAGTCTGGAGAACGTGTTGTGCGACGCTAAGGAGCTGCAGCGCGGCATGGAGCTCACCTGGAGGGAGTTTAGCGTGTCGCACAACGCCACGCTCAAAGACTTCATCAGCAGGAACGAGTCACGCCTCAGCAAACTTCAGGAGGACGCACGAATCGCTCAGGTGAGGCTGGCGCTCGGGTGAGGCTGACGCTCGGGTGAGGCTGACGCTCGGGTGAGGCTGACGCTCGGGTGAGGCTGACGCTCGGGTGAGGCTGGCGCTCGGGTGAGGCTGGCGCTCGGGTGAGGCTGACGCTCGGGTGAGGCTGACGCTCGGGTGAGGCTGACGCTTGTCCAACAGCGTCAGATGAAAGGAAAATGGAGCAGTCTTCCTGCCATCAGCCGACAGTTAACAGGAAGCAGACCCGTCTGATGGAGGGTGGAGGTCATGACAACACTATTTCTGTGACGTGTGTGTTTGTGTTTGTGTGCTTGGACCAAATCCAGGATGCTTTTGAAGATGTGGTGAAGTTTTTTGGAGAGAGCTCGAAGACAATGCCACCATCCGTCTTCTTCCCCATCTTTGTCCGTTTCATCAAAGCCTACAGGGTGAGTGCCGACCTGAAGCTCCTCCCACATGCTGAATAAAGAGAATCCGGACTTCACTGGAAGTAAAACCAAGTGTTTCTGTGTGTACAGCTGGCAGAGGAGGAGAATGAGCAGAGGAGGCGCCAGGAGCAGATGCTGCTGGAGAAACTGGAGCAGGAGGAGCAGCAGGAAGAGGCGGAGACCAAGGTGAGACAGACGTCATCATCCCAATGGCCTCCGATTGGTCTGAACCAGTTCATAGCACCAGAAAGGTGGTGAGGGACCTAAAGGACTCCTACCTGATGGCTCTCTATGACCTGGTACCTGACGATGCCATGGGTTAGGGTTAGGGTAGGGTTAGGGTAGGGTTAGGTTAGGGTTAGCTGACGTACGGGTTAGGGTTAGGGTAGGGTTAGGTTAAGGTTAGGGTAGGGTTAGGGTTAGGGTAGGGTTAGCTGACGTACGGGTTAGGGTAGGGTTAGGTTAAGGTTAGGGTAAGCTGACGTACGGGTTAGGGTTAGGTTAAGGTTAGGGTAGGGTTAGGGTTAGCTGACGTACGGGTTAGGGTTAGGTTAAGGTAGGGTTAGGGTTAGCTGACGTACGCGACACCGTAGCTGTTATACTTATAAATACTTCCGTAAAGTGTCAAACCATCAGAAAAATGAGAATTCAAGCAGAGATTCCTGGTCATGACTTGACTACAGGCCACACCTTTTTGCTCCTATCCCCAGTCTCCATCTCACAAAGGAAAGCGGCAGCAGCAGGAGCTGATCACAGAGATCCGCCGTCGACAGGGAAAAGACAGCCGCCATGTATACGAGGGGAAGGACGGTGCTATCGAGGACATCATCACAGGTAACATGGTCTCCACAGGTCAACAGGTATATTAGAGGGTGTCCTTCTTGTCACCTGATTGGCTGTTGTCCCATTTCACCTGCAGCTCTGAAGACCGTCCCCTTCACCGCTCGATCAGCCAAACGCAGCTCCCGCTTCTTTTGTGACCCCGCCCACACTGAGGAGCACTGCTAAGTCACTACAACTGATCACGCCCACTTTTAAACTGAGGGGACCAACTGCACTTTGAACTTTTCTGATCAATGTGAACTGATCACGTTTTGTTATTTTATTGGTTCATACTTGTACAGACCAGGTGTCCTGGAATCAGCTGACCTTTTCCTTCAGTTCATCAGATGGTGAACGATGTCATCCTAAACCCCATCTAAAAACAGTTAATCTAAGTGTGTGAGGAACTGTACACACCTGCTCCAGGTGGGAAACACCCAGTCAGCTGATCTGGCGTCAGAGATCTCCAGCTGTTGTTCATCACTTCTTCTTCAGCAGAAACAGCTGTCCAGGTGCTCCGTTTCTACAGCACTTTAAGGACTGTGGACATCTGAACAAGGCAACTGAACGTCCTCTGAGGAAGATAATGGGATCAAATGGGAGCAGGAACCTCCTCAAACTCCTCCACCTCCACATATAAGCCTAGTATTTTAAAACTAAGCACCAATTCTGCTTCTTTGTGTTGGACCAGAACACGGACAACACACTGCCTCCATCAGAAACCTGAGTCCTGGTTCTGGGTCAGCAGTGGTTTTGTAGCTGTTCTCGGTTCCTTTGGTCTGTGTCTTTAAATTAATCTTGTACAGGGTCCTGCTGCTTTCACTCCGATGTTTTCTACTGTCTTTACCAGATTCACAGGGACAGGATCCACAGTGTGGCAGCTCTGGTTTCAATCAGGTTAAAAACTAGAAATGCTCATATTCGGACCCAGAACACTGTGTCAACCAGGCATCTGGAACCAGAACCACCGCTGAACTCTGTCTCTGTCTCACATTCCTGTTGGCAGATTTTCTCCGGCCTGCTGAGGACCGCAGACACTTGGCCAGATCCTGAAGGTGGAGTCCAGCCTCAGCAGCCCGGTATCTGCACTGCACCCCCTCCCTAAGACACCCCCCCATCCCATTTCATGGTTTTAGGTGAAAACAGCACAAAGTTTTCTACGTGTACAGAGGTTTTCTAGAAGGCCGTGTAGCTTGTAATCAGTTTGTTCGTTGGTTGTTCTGAACTCTGTGTGTAAATAAAGCGCACCCAGTCTATAAGATCTCATGAACTACATTATCCATCATTCTTTATTTTCAACATTTGTACAGAAATAAACTGTGTTCCTCTTTCTGATTGGCTGATGATAGCTAACACCTGATGTGCCTGTTCAACAGCATCATTAATCAATAGCTGCAGTTCATTGATTAGTCTGCTGAGGTCTTGTCTTGGAGGTCAGAGGTCAATCGTGGCTCCACACAACCTGACAATCATCCACAGAAGGAGTGTGATGGTCGACCTTTGACACCAAGTCCACTCACCTGCACACACAAACACACACCCTGTCACCTTCACCAGGTGTTTCTCACCCCCCAGGACAGGAACAGGTGTACTTACCCTGAACGTGTTCCCTGCCAGCGGCTGCTTGCTGCTCTCCGATTGGTTGAGGCCCAGACAGGCTGATGTCACATAAAGGTCAGAATAGTCTGGACCTCCGAAACAGCAGGAGGTGGTCTTAGTGACTGGGAGCGAGATGGTCTGCAGCCGGACACCTGAGGGTGGGACAAGCAGGTGAAATACACCTGAGGGAGGGGGTGGGACAGGTTATCAAGTACATCCAGTATCATTGATCCTGCTGACCAGTGGCTGGGTCGATGTTAATGACCCGTCCTCCATTGTAACACGCAACCCAAAGACGACCATCAGCGTCAAGTGTCATTCCATCAGGAAGCCCCTCCCCCTCCTCCATGCGGTACACCACACGGCGGTTTCCTAGGCAACAGAAATGCACTCAAATATGGAGCTTTATTATTTTACGAAGACATTTATTTTTACAGAAAGTTCCTGTAACTCAATAGTTAGTGAGGACTATTGTGGGTACTGCAGTGTTAGGACTCGGGTACTGCAGTATTAGGACTCGGGTTACTGCTGTATTAGGACTCGGGTTACTGCAGTATTAGGACTCGGGTTACTGCTGTATTAGGACTCGGGTTACTGCTGTATTAGGACTCGGGTTACTGCTGTATTAGGACTCGGGTTACTGCTGTATTAGGACTCGGGTACTGCAGTGTTAGGACTCGGGTACTGCAGTGTTAGGACTCGGGTACTGCTGTGTTACGACTCGGGTACTGCTGTGTTACGACTCGGGTACTGCTGTGTTAGGACTCGGGTACTGCTGTGTTAGGACTCGGGTACTGCTGTGTTAGGACTCGGGTACTGCTGTGTTAGGACTCGGGTACTGCTGTGTTAGGACTCGGGTACTGCTGTGTTAGGACTCGGGTACTGCTGTGTTAGGACTCGGGTACTGCTGTGTTAGGACTCGGGTACTGCAGTGTTAGGACTCGGGTACTGCTGTGTTAGGACTCGGGTACTGCTGTGTTAGGACTCGGGTACTGCTGTGTTAGGACTCGGGTACTGCTGTGTTAGGACTCGGGTACTGCTGTGTTAGGACTCGGGTACTGCTGTATTAGGACTCGGGTACTGCTGTATTAGGACTCGGGTACTGCTGTATTAGGACTCGGGTACTGCTGTATTAGGACTCGGGTACTGCTGTATTAGGACTCGGGTACTGCTGTATTAGGACTCGGGTACTGCTGTATTAGGACTCGGGTACTGCTGTATTAGGACTCGGGTACTGCTGTATTAGGACTCGGGTACTGCTGTATTAGGACTCGGGTACTGCAGTGTTAGGACTCGGGTACTGCAGTGTTAGGACTCGGGTACTGCAATGTTAGGACTCGGGTACTGCAGTGTTAGGACTCGGGTACTGCAGTGTTAGGACTCGGGTACTGTAGTATTAGGACTCGGGTACTGCTGTGTTAGGACTCGGGTACTGCTGTGTTAGGACTCGGGTACTGCTGTGTTAGGACTCGGGTACTGCTGTGTTAGGACTCGGGTACTGCAGTGTTAGGACTCGGGTACTGCAGTGTTAGGACTCGGGTACTGCAGTGTTAGGACTCGGGTACTGTAGTATTAGGACTCAGTTACCCATGTTTCCGGTGGTCAAGTCGTAATCGAATGCGTCCACGGTCAGAGCCAAACTGTCAATATAGAAGAAGGTCTTCTGGTCCAGAGACCAGTCCAACCCATTAGATATGTCCACCTGAGGGACACAGGAGAGCTCAGGCAGGTAACAGGTGAACACTTTCAAAACATAACATACTGACAAGTGATGCTACCTGGCTCAGGTGTTTAGTCACTGCGAGGTCAGAGTTCACAGAGTAGAGAGATCCTTGCTTGTTCTGCACTTCCTCCTTCCCCATTGTACCTGAAGTACATCACTGTAACCGTAGTAACACATACAAAAAGGGAGCAGAAAGGTAACAAGGTTAGCAGACTGACCTGCCAGCAGCCGTCCAATCGGATCCACCTTCCCATCGTTCAGGCGGTTGTTGGGTTTGTCTTCGTCAACGTCCACCATTGATTTCATCATCCGAGTAGACCAATCAACAGCCACGATGCTGCGGCCCACACCTGCAACATAACCTCCTGACCTGCGAGGAACTGCGAAGCCCACCGTGTCACCTGGTCAGATAGGTGCGACATATGAGAGGCAGCTAGGTACAGGTGAGACAGGTACAGGTGACAGCATGTACCTGTCTCCACAGACTGGATCTGATTAGTCATTGGACTCCAGCGGTGGATTTTCTGCCCGACAATGTCGACCAACAGCAGCGTCTGCTCCGACTCCTCCCACACAGGGCCTTCACCAATCAGAGCACTCACCGCCACCACACTCTCTACCTTCACCGATGACATCATCAGCCGTCTGTAAGAACGAACCAATCACTGAATGCGTCCTGTTAATGGCAGAATGGACGCTTAGAAACACTCCTGTTTACAGCCACCATCTTATTACCTCAGAGCCAGAGCAGATTTGCTACCTCATTTCAATTCAATTCAGTTTTACTTATATAGCGCCACATTACAACAATTGTACAACAATAAAACAGCAGTTTTAAATAGGATTCTATGTCGCCCGCTCTGGCCCCTGGAATGCATTTGACTGTGGTCGCTGGTGTCTCTAATGCCACGTTTCTGACTATAGAGCTGCCAATTACCAGGGTTTTGTCCTCAGCGGGTGTGTCGCTGAGTGGGGAAAATCTATTAGAAACGTGGACAGGTTGATGGTGAACTTGACTTTAGGACTATGACTCCTCTTCCTGACAGTCACCCAGCCACTCTTAAGTCCCGGCTGCTCAGGATCTGCTCGGGGACGACTAACAGAGCTAGCTACGCTAGGTGGCTCCGCACTGACTAAAGGGGCCTGGCTCGCTATCGGGTGGTTTTCAACAGTGCAGAGCCGAGCTTCCAATTCAGATAACCTTGCCTCCAAAACTACAAAAAGACTACATTTGTTACATGTACCATTACCACTAAAGGAGGCAGAGGAGTAACTAAACATCTGACACACGGAGCAGGTGAAAGCAGGAGATGGAGGAAGAGAACTGGTAGCCATGCTAAGCTAGAGAACCAGACACACCGCTAAAAAGTGAAAAATAAAGACTGAAGATCTGTAAGAGTGAGTGTTAGAATATAACAAGTATGGGATAGAGTTAACTATGCAAGATGTGTAAATTATAGGGAGAAATAAGGTGATTATTAGTAGATCAAGAAATGTCACAGTGCACACACAAAGCAACAGGAAGTGATGCAATACGTCTCACCGCAAAGCAAAAGCAGCTTTTTAAAAGCAGAAAAAAATGTTGCTCTTCAGTCATTTTATCTTCAATCCTGATGTTTTTCTCAAAAATACGCATTAGAAATAATAACATGATACTACAGACTGTAATCCCCACTGAGAACTTTTGATTATACAGAAACCCACAAACTCTGATAAACTCCCAGCATTGATTTTACATCAGCAGGTCACCATCACAAGTTGAATGGCAGCAGTCAGGGTGATCTGCAGGGGTGAAATATCCACTCTGTGCCTCTAAACTTAATGTAATTGTCAAGAAAAGCCTTTAAAATGTATGAAATGTCTGTATTTCTCCTTCAGTTTACCAAAGAAACATCTGACAGAAAGATCTAAAAATAAATACATTTAAAAAACTGAAAGGCAAACGTTGTGTGCTCCTCCAAACTCCTGGCAGACTGCGTCAGTTCATTTATCAGTTTAGTTAAAGTGATTCAGCTTTTTTTCCTCTCTCACCAGACTCCATTTAAATTCTGTAGGTTTTTGATGTCATCTACATTTCAGACCTGATGGACTCCAACCAAACCCATTTGATGAATCTGCAGTATTTTCATAAATCATTCCTCCTCCGTGGGTCCGAGTGCATCGCTGTGGGCTCGGTGAGGGGCGATAGAGATGCTCACTTCCTCTGAAATGAACAATCAGACATCTGCCTAGCTATTCATCAGTTCTTCTCCCATTAGAATCAGAACCAGCTGTCCTTTGATCAGAATGAACTTCAGTCTGCTGCAAACAGCAGCTCCTTCCCTCAGAAAGACTCCGTATGTTGGTGTTGTTTAACAGCATCTGAGTTACAGACATTAACAGAAAAATCCCCAGGAGAATTTCTGAGAGCTGCAGGTGAAGCAGGACAACTTTCTGAGAGCTGCAGGTGAAGCAGAACAACTTTCTGAGAGCTACAGGTGAAGCAGAACAACTTTCTGAGATCTGCAGGTGAAGCAGGACAACTTTCTGAGAGCTGCAGGTGAAGCAGAACAACTTTCTGAGATCTGCAGGTGAAGCAGAACAACTTTCTGAGATCTGCAGGTGAAGCAGAACAACTTTCTGAGAGCTGCAGGTGAAGCAGAACAACTTTCTGAGATCTGCAGGTGAAGCAGAACAACTTTCTGAGATCTGCAGGTGAAGCAGAACAACTTTCTGAGATCTACAGGTGAAGCAGGACAACTTTCTGAGATCTGCAGGTGAAGCAGGACAACTTTCTGAGATCTGCAGGTGAAGCAGGACAACTTTCTGAGATCTGCAGGTGAAGCAGAACAACTTTCTGAGAGCTGCAGGTGAAGCAGAACAACTTTCTGAGATCTGCAGGTGAAGCAGAACAACTTTCTGAGATCTGCAGGTGAAGCAGAACAACTTTCTGAGATCTGCAGGTGAAGCAGAACAACTTTCTGAGAGCTGCAGGTGAAGCAGAACAACTTTCTGAGATCTGCAGGTGAAGCAGAACAACTTTCTGAGAGCTGCAGGTGAAGCAGAACAACTTTCTGAGAGCTGCAGGTGAAGCAGAACAACTTTCTGAGAGCTGCAGGTGAAGCAGAACAACTTTCTGAGATCTGCAGGTGAAGCAGGACAACTTTCTGAGATCTGCAGGTGAAGCAGAACAACTTTCTGAGATCTGCAGGTGAAGCAGAACAACTTTCTGAGAGCTGCAGGTGAAGCAGAACAACTTTCTGAGATCTGCAGGTGAAGCAGAACAACTTTCTGAGAGCTGCAGGTGAAGCAGAACAACTTTCTGAGAGCTGCAGGTGAAGCAGAACAACTTTCTGAGAGCTGCAGGTGAAGCAGAACAACTTTCTGAGATCTGCAGGTGAAGCAGGACAACTTTCTGAGAGCTGCAGGTGAAGCAGAACAACTTTCTGAGAGCTGCAGGTGAAGCAGAACAACTTTCTGAGATCTGCAGGTGAAGCAGGACAACTTTCTGAGATCTGCAGGTGAAGCAGAACAACTTTCTGAGAGCTGCAGGTGAAGCAGAACAACTTTCTGAGAGCTGCAGGTGAAGCAGGACAACTTTCTGAGAGCTACAGGTGAAGCAGGACAACTTTCTGAGAGCTACAGGTGAAGCAGAACAACTTTCTGAGAGCTACAGGTGAAGCAGGACAACTTTCTGAGAGCTACAGGTGAAGCAGGACAACTTTCTGAGGGCAGGAGGTTTGGTTCTGATTCTAATCTCAGAGGAGATGATTAGTTAACTCACCACAGCTGGACAGAGGTGTGATCGTTCTGTGGAGAGTAAGTGAGAATATGTGTCCGAGCTCACCGAACCGTCTCTGTGCAGGATTACACAAACTGAACACGCTGAAAATACCACAGTAGGGTGTGGTTCGGAGCCGAACTGTTGTACTTATGCGCAGTTAAAGTTTCAAACTGAACATAAATCAGTTGGTTAAACAAACCCCGCACGTGCTCCTGATTATGACACAGCAACATTTGCTTATTCTTTCTGTTTCAAACCTCAACAGCGTCATGAAAAATGCACCAGTTCCATTATTATTACTTTGTAGAGATAAGTAAGCTGGACATTTCACGGGTCTCTTCAACTTACCAGCCTCAGTGGTTGTAGGAAAAACTCAAAGCAACAACGCTGAATGTCCTTCCGAGTGTCGTACGGCAGCCTGAGCGTTTAGGGACCGTCTTCAAATGGCAGTCTCTGATTTTTCAGTCCGGACCACTTAAAAAAATAAAATTCATAACCCCACACTAATACTGTCACTACCCGAAAGTTAAGTCATAGTTTGTGCTTCAACTTCATGATTGGTCCGCTCAGAACATAATTTCCGGCATTTGCCTTTTCCTTAATGGTCTTAACGGCTGAACACGGCGAAGAAGCTCGTTGACATTCGAAATGATCTAAAGTGCATTTGTTCATCCAGGTTTTGAATTCACTGGTGTTGTAAATTCACCTGTTCCCAGCCTCGGTTGCCATTGGTTACTGTTGTTAACTGTGACTGGACGAAAAAGCAAGGATTCGGCTGTAACCCCTGAAAACACACAGCCACCCCCCCCCCCCAGAGGCATGGCGGTGAACTGCAGAGCAACGCGTGCCCTGACGCAGAACTTCGAATGCTCAATGACGACATCAGGTCGACGTCGTCGACGTTCTGGAAATCTGGCTTGAGTCTTACAGGTTGTTATTATTCACGCATATTCAATAGCGCCACCGTGTGGTCGGATATTAAGCATTTTACCTTTTGGCTAATAACTCATGAACCGTGAGGCGTAAAAAAGTATTTGCACAGTAGATTCCTTGAATGAAGTCGATTAAAATGGTATAGTCCACGCCCATTTGTGCCTGTGAATATTTTATCCAATCTTCACCAAATTTGCTACATATATTTAGATGACCCAAACAAGACTTTTCAATTAGTTTTTTTTTTATATCACGTATGGTTTGTCTATAATTTACCATTAAATTATTAAAGGTGAGCATTACATGAATATTTCGTCATTTTATTTTGAAATGGCTCACTGGAATTTCAATCTATCACTACAGATCAACGTTTTTCTAAGCTCGGTATGGAGCTTTCATAACCATCATCTCCCAGAAAATCATGTGAAATCTTCCTAGAAGCAATTAGTATTCATTGAGTATATTTTCTGAATATTTCTTGTTTTTATTAGAAATGGCTCACAGGAATTTCAACCCACAAACACAATTCTACTTGTCATCTGTTTGTGAGCTCGGTCATAAGTTCTAAATCATAAGTTTCTGGATGAGCACACCGTGGCCACACAATCCAGTGAAATTTTCCTCGCCTCTACACAACAGAGTCACTGCGTGCTGCGTTCATGTACTCCTCGTAAACTCAACAATCCATGCTGAAGGTCCAACCTGAAGGTGATTCAATAAGGTCTGACTTTAAGGGCGTTCACATGTCCAACCAGCTTGTAGTAGACATTGCTTGACTTTGCTTTTGACTACTTGACGAGACTTATCAGGAACAGCACAGATTTATGAAAACAGATTCTAAATCAGCCTGTCAGGGTTCTTTGATTATCGATGCGAACGTCATGTGACCAGGAGTCAGCTGGTTGGACGCTACGCCACACTGTAGAACATTCAAACAAACTAGGATAGAAAGGATCATCTGATATGAGCAATATTTGATTTACAGTAAACAACCAACATTTTCTGGAGCTTTTTCAAAGTAAAACACCGTGCTGCTGGAAGCCTTTTATTCTGAAGCTTCAGAAGAGGGAAGCAATGTCACTGTGATGCATGAAGTCAAACCGGGGCGTGGCAGGATGTTTTGGTTCAGAAACAAAACAGAGAAGAAGAGAACTGGGTCAGCTGATCGATGATCAATAATGGCAACTGACAGTGGAGCTTGTTGACATGGCCAAACACCACCTAACAGTGCATCACTTTTTGGCGGCGGTCACTCTGGCTCGGTTCAACCTGTCAATCAGCTGCCGGTCGGAGGCGGAGCATCTGGAAAGGACCGCCCCCATCTCTGAGTCATTCCTGCGTTCAATGGCAGCGTCTGCTGCCCCCTCTAAGTCACTGAAAGGAAGAGAAGAAGAAGAGTTAGCAGGTGGTCAGGTCTCACCTACTGATAATGTCACAGGTGTGTCGTCTTACCTCACAGCCAGGTGAGCTTTGACCTTCTGCTCAGGCAGCACCTTGGAGATGTACTTCTTGGCTTCATACCTGTTGTTGTACTTAATGCAAATCTCAACAAACGCCTGAAGAAGACACCAAGCAAAGACTGATGGGAAATGCAGTTAACTTTAAATGATCCTGCTTTTACAGGGCGGGTCTTCTTCTCACCAAGTAACCAATGGGAGACTTCTTGTATTTGGAAAACTTCTCCAACTCTTCCCACTCCTCCTTCTCAGCCAACGTCTTCAACTTCAGCCACCAATACCTGCACAGGTGGAATATGAGAGACAGGGGAAGGTGGCAGGTAAACACATTGCAGGAAGGGAACACAGAATATTGAAATGCACCAATCGCAGCACATTTTGTGACATTCGGTCTCACCTTTTGTCAGGTACTTTGAAGTCTCTGTAGAGCTGTTCTGCCTGTTTGTGAAGTCCTAACGACAACAGCACCTCCATGGTCGCCTGGACGGGAAGTAAGATCATCACAGGTTTATTTAGCCTCATGAGAAGAAATTTAACCTTCGTACCCTTCATCTGCCTGTAGAGAAAAGCCCCGCCCCTTTACCAACCTGCAAGGACAGCCCCAGAAGCCCCGCCCCTTTACCAACCTGCAAGGACAGCCCCAGAAGCCCCGCCCCTTTACCAACCTGCAAGGACAGCCCCAGAAGCCCCGCCCCTTTACCAACCTGCAGGGACAGCCCCAGAAGCCCCGCCCCTTTACCAACCTGCAGGGACAGCCCCAGAAGCCCCACCCCTTTACCAACCTGCAGGGACAGCCCCAGAAGCCCCGCCCCTTTACCAACCTGCAAGGACAGCCCCAGAAGCCCCGCCCCTTTACCAACCTGCAAGGACAGCCCCAGAAGCCCCACCCCTTTACCAACCTGCAGGGACAGCCCCAGAAGCCCCGCCCCTTTACCAACCTGCAGGGACAACCCCAGAAGCCCCGCCCCCTTCTCATCATCCAGCTTCCGCTGAAAACGAAGGAGACGCATCTCGTCCTCTGTAGCCTGAAAACACACACACACACTCTCTGAACACGTGCAGACTCAACACACACACACACGTTTTGTTCACTTCCTGTTACCTTTGCAGAAAAGTCGTTCTTCGCCTTGTTGTATTCATCGACAGCACTCTGCAGCTGAGAGAGACGGCTCTCCAACCTCTGCAGACACACAGGTGAGACACTGGTGAGACACAGTGATCCTTTAGGATGTAAATGCAGTTGATAGTCATTCAGTGCCTCAATCTGTTGGTTTGTTTGTGTAAAATATGGGACAGACACCTCCTGTTACCTTGTTACAGGTGTGGCTGTTACCTTCTCTTGTTCAGCGATGGGACAGACACCTCCTGTTACCCTGTTACAGGTGTGGCTGTTACCTTCTCTTGTTCAGCTATGGGACAGACACCTCCAGTTACCTTGTTACAGGTGTGGCTGTTAGCTTCTCTTGTTCAGCTATGGGACACACACCTCCTGTTACCTTGTTACAGGTGTGGCTGTTACCTTCTCTTGTTCAGCTATGGGACAGACACCTCCTGTTACCTTGTTACAGGTGTGGCTGTTACCTTCTCTTGTTCAGCTATGGGACAGACACCTCCTGTTACAGGTGTGGCTGTTAGCTTCTCTTGTTCAGCTATGGGACACACACCTCCAGTTACCTTGTTACAGGTGTGGCTGTTACCTTCTCTTGTTCAGCTATGGGACAGACACCTCCAGTTACAGGTGTGGCTGTTACCTTCTCTTGTTCAGCTATGGGACACACACCTCCTGTTACCTTGTTACAGGTGTGGCTGTTACCTTCTCTTGTTCAGCTATGGGACAGACACCTCCTGTTACCTTGTTACAGGTGTGGCTGTTACCTTCTCTTGTTCAGCTATGGGACAGACACCTCCTGTTACAGGTGTGGCTGTTAGCTTCTCTTGTTCAGCTATGGGACAGACACCTCCAGTTACCCTGTTACAGGTGTGGCTGTTACCTTCTCTTGTTCAGCTATGGGACACACACCTCCAGTTACCTTGTTACAGGTGTGGCTGTTACCTTCTCTTGTTCAGCTATGGGACACACACCTCCTGTTACCTTGTTACAGGTGTGGCTGTTAGCTTCTCTTGTTCAGCTATGGGACACACACCTCCAGTTACCTTGTTACAGGTGTGGCTGTTAGCTTCTCTTGTTCAGCTATGGGACACACACCTCCTGTTACCTTGTTACAGGTGTGGCTGTTACCTTCTCTTGTTCAGCTATGGGACAGACACCTCCTGTTACCTTGTTACAGGTGTGGCTGTTACCTTCTCTTGTTCAGCGATGGGACAGACACCTCCTGTTACCCTGTTACAGGTGTGGCTGTTACCTTCTCTTGTTCAGCTATGGGACAGACACCTCCAGTTACCTTGTTACAGGTGTGGCTGTTAGCTTCTCTTGTTCAGCTATGGGACACACACCTCCTGTTACCTTGTTACAGGTGTGGCTGTTACCTTCTCTTGTTCAGCTATGGGACAGACACCTCCTGTTACCTTGTTACAGGTGTGGCTGTTACCTTCTCTTGTTCAGCTATGGGACAGACACCTCCTGTTACAGGTGTGGCTGTTAGCTTCTCTTGTTCAGCTATGGGACAGACAACTCCAGTTACCTTGTTACAGGTGTGGCTGTTACCTTCTCTTGTTCAGCTATGGGACAGACACCTCCTGTTACCTTGTTACAGGTGTGGCTGTTACCTTCTCTTGTTCAGCTATGGGACAGACACCTCCTGTTACAGGTGTGGCTGTTAGCTTCTCTTGTTCAGCTATGGGACACACACCTCCAGTTACCTTGTTACAGGTGTGGCTGTTACCTTCTCTTGTTCAGCTATGGGACAGACACCTCCAGTTACAGGTGTGGCTGTTACCTTCTCTTGTTCAGCTATGGGACACACACCTCCTGTTACCTTGTTACAGGTGTGGCTGTTACCTTCTCTTGTTCAGCTATGGGACAGACACCTCCTGTTACCTTGTTACAGGTGTGGCTGTTACCTTCTCTTGTTCAGCTATGGGACAGACACCTCCTGTTACAGGTGTGGCTGTTAGCTTCTCTTGTTCAGCTATGGGACAGACACCTCCAGTTACCCTGTTACAGGTGTGGCTGTTACCTTCTCTTGTTCAGCTATGGGACACACACCTCCAGTTACCTTGTTACAGGTGTGGCTGTTACCTTCTCTTGTTCAGCTATGGGACACACACCTCCTGTTACCTTGTTACAGGTGTGGCTGTTAGCTTCTCTTGTTCAGCTATGGGACACACACCTCCAGTTACCTTGTTACAGGTGTGGCTGTTAGCTTCTCTTGTTCAGCTATGGGACACACACCTCCTGTTACAGGTGTGGCTGTTACCTTCTCTTGTTCAGCTATGGGACAGACACCTCCTGTTACCTTGTTACAGGTGTGGCTGTTACCTTCTCTTGTTCAGCGATGGGACACACACCTCCTGTTACCTTGTTACAGGTGTGGCTGTTACCTTCTCTTGTTCAGCTATGGGACAGACACCTCCTGTTACCTTGTTACAGGTGTGGCTGTTACCTTCTCTTGTTCAGCGATGGGACACACACCTCCTGTTACCTTGTTACAGGTGTGGCTGTTAGCTTCTCTTGTTCAGCTATGGGACACACACCTCCTGTTACCTTGTTACAGGTGTGGCTGTTACCTTCTCTTGTTCAGCTATGGGACACACACCTCCTGTTACCTTGTTACAGGTGTGGCTGTTACCTTCTCTTGTTCAGCTATGGGACAGACACCTCCAGTTACCTTGTTACAGGTGTGGCTGTTACCTTCTCTTGTTCAGCTATGGGACACACACCTCCTGTTACAGGTGTGGCTGTTACCTTCTCTTGTTCAGCTATGGGACACACACCTCCTGTTACCTTGTTACAGGTGTGGCTGTTACCTTCTCTTGTTCAGCTATGGGACAGACACCTCCTGTTACCTTGTTACAGGTGTGGCTGTTACCTTCTCTTGTTCAGCTATGGGACACACACCTCCTGTTACCTTGTTACAGGTGTGGCTGTTACCTTCTCTTGTTCAGCTATGGGACACACACCTCCTGTTACCTTGTTACAGGTGTGGCTGTTACCTTCTCTTGTTCAGCTATGGGACAGACACCTCCAGTTACCTTGTTACAGGTGTGGCTGTTACCTTCTCTTGTTCAGCTATGGGACACACACCTCCTGTTACAGGTGTGGCTGTTACCTTCTCTTGTTCAGCTATGGGACACACACCTCCTGTTACCTTGTTACAGGTGTGGCTGTTACCTTCTCTTGTTCAGCTATGGGACACACACCTCCTGTTACCTTGTTACAGGTGTGGCTGTTACCTTCTCTTGTTCAGCTATGGGACAGACACCTCCTGTTACCTTGTTACAGGTGTGGCTGTTACCTTCTCTTGTTCAGCGATGGGACACACACCTCCTGTTACCTTGTTACAGGTGTGGCTGTTAGCTTCTCTTGTTCAGCTATGGGACACACACCTCCTGTTACCTTGTTACAGGTGTGGCTGTTACCTTCTCTTGTTCAGCTATGGGACACACACCTCCTGTTACCTTGTTACAGGTGTGGCTGTTACCTTCTCTTGTTCAGCTATGGGACAGACACCTCCAGTTACCTTGTTACAGGTGTGGCTGTTACCTTCTCTTGTTCAGCTATGGGACACACACCTCCTGTTACAGGTGTGGCTGTTACCTTCTCTTGTTCAGCTATGGGACACACACCTCCTGTTACCTTGTTACAGGTGTGGCTGTTACCTTCTCTTGTTCAGCTATGGGACAGACACCTCCTGTTACCTTGTTACAGGTGTGGCTGTTACCTTCTCTTGTTCAGCTATGGGACACACACCTCCTGTTACCTTGTTACAGGTGTGGCTGTTACCTTCTCTTGTTCAGCTATGGGACACACACCTCCTGTTACCTTGTTACAGGTGTGGCTGTTACCTTCTCTTGTTCAGCTATGGGACAGACACCTCCAGTTACCTTGTTACAGGTGTGGCTGTTACCTTCTCTTGTTCAGCTATGGGACACACACCTCCTGTTACAGGTGTGGCTGTTACCTTCTCTTGTTCAGCTATGGGACACACACCTCCTGTTACCTTGTTACAGGTGTGGCTGTTACCTTCTCTTGTTCAGCGATGGGACACACACCTCCTGTTACCTTGTTACAGGTGTGGCTGTTACCTTCTCTTGTTCAGCTATGGGACAGACACCTCCTGTTACCTTGTTACAGGTGTGGCTGTTACCTTCTCTTGTTCAGCGATGGGACACACACCTCCTGTTACCTTGTTACAGGTGTGGCTGTTAGCTTCTCTTGTTCAGCTATGGGACACACACCTCCTGTTACCTTGTTACAGGTGTGGCTGTTACCTTCTCTTGTTCAGCTATGGGACACACACCTCCTGTTACCTTGTTACAGGTGTGGCTGTTACCTTCTCTTGTTCAGCTATGGGACAGACACCTCCAGTTACCTTGTTACAGGTGTGGCTGTTAGCTTCTCTTGTTCAGCGATGGGACACACACCTCCTGTTACCTTGTTACAGGTGTGGCTGTTAGCTTCTCTTGTTCAGCTATGGGACACACACCTCCTGTTACCTTGTTACAGGTGTGGCTGTTACCTTCTCTTGTTCAGCTATGGGACACACACCTCCTGTTACCTTGTTACAGGTGTGGCTGTTACCTTCTCTTGTTCAGCTATGGGACACACACCTCCTGTTACAGGTGTGGCTGTTACCTTCTCTTGTTCAGCTATGGGACACACACCTCCTGTTACCTTGTTACAGGTGTGGCTGTTACCTTCTCTTGTTCAGCTATGGGACAGACACCTCCTGTTACCTTGTTACAGGTGTGGCTGTTACCTTCTCTTGTTCAGCTATGGGACACACACCTCCTGTTACCTTGTTACAGGTGTGGCTGTTACCTTCTCTTGTTCAGCTATGGGACACACACCTCCTGTTACCTTGTTACAGGTGTGGCTGTTACCTTCTCTTGTTCAGCTATGGGACAGACACCTCCAGTTACCTTGTTACAGGTGTGGCTGTTACCTTCTCTTGTTCAGCGATGGGACACACACCTCCTGTTACCTTGTTACAGGTGTGGCTGTTACCTTCTCTTGTTCAGCTATGGGACACACACCTCCTGTTACCTTGTTACAGGTGTGGCTGTTACCTTCTCTTGTTCAGCTATGGGACAGACACCTCCTGTTACCTTGTTACAGGTGTGGCTGTTACCTTCTCTTGTTCAGCGATGGGACACACACCTCCTGTTACCTTGTTACAGGTATGGCTGTTAGCTTCTCTTGTTCAGCTATGGGACAGACACCTCCAGTTACAGGTGTGGCTGTTACCTTCTCTTGTTCAGCTATGGGACACACACCTCCTGTTACCCTGTTACAGGTGTGGCTGTTACCTTCTCTTGTTCAGCTATGGGACACACACCTCCTGTTACAGGTGTGGCTGTTACCTTCTCTTGTTCAGCTATGGGACACACACCTCCTGTTACCTTGTTACAGGTGTGGCTGTTACCTTCTCTTGTTCAGCTATGGGACACACACCTCCTGTTACCCTGTTACAGGTGTGGCTGTTACCTTCTCTTGTTCAGCTATGGGACACACACCTCCTGTTACCTTGTTACAGGTGTGGCTGTTACCTTCTCTTGTTCAGCTATGGGACACACACCTCCAGTTACCTTGTTACAGGTGTGGCTGTTAGCTTCTCTTGTTCAGCTATGGGACACACACCTCCAGTTACAGGTGTGGCTGTTAGCTTCTCTTGTTCAGCTATGGGACACACACCTCCTGTTACCCTGTTACAGGTGTGGCTGTTACCTTCTCTTGTTCAGCGATGGGACACACACCTCCTGTTACCTTGTTACAGGTGTGGCTGTTACCTTCTCTTGTTCAGCGATGGGACACACACCTCCTGTTACCCTGTTACAGGTGTGGCTGTTACCTTCTCTTGTTCAGCGATGGGACACACACCTCCTGTTACCTTGTTACAGGTGTGGCTGTTACCTTCTCTTGTTCAGCTATGGGACACACACCTCCTGTTACAGGTGTGGCTGTTACCTTCTCTTGTTCAGCTATGGGACACACACCTCCTGTTACCTTGTTACAGGTGTGGCTGTTACCTTCTCTTGTTCAGCTATGGGACACACACCTCCAGTTACCTTGTTACAGGTGTGGCTGTTACCTTCTCTTGTTCAGCTATGGGACACACACCTCCAGTTACAGGTGTGGCTGTTAGCTTCTCTTGTTCAGCTATGGGACACACACCTCCAGTTACCTTGTTACAGGTGTGGCTGTTAGCTTCTCTTGTTCAGCTATGGGACACACACCTCCAGTTACCTTGTTACAGGTGTGGCTGTTACCTTCTCTTGTTCAGCGATGGGACACACACCTCCAGTTACCTTGTTACAGGTGTGGCTGTTAGCTTCTCTTGTTCAGCTATGGGACAGACACCTCCTGTTACCTTGTTACAGGTGTGGCTGTTACCTTCTCTTGTTCAGCTATGGGACACACACCTCCAGTTACCTTGTTACAGGTGTGGCTGTTAGCTTCTCTTGTTCAGCTATGGGACACACACCTCCAGTTACCTTGTTACAGGTGTGGCTGTTACCTTCTCTTGTTCAGCTATGGGACAGACACCTCCTGTTACCTTGTTACAGGTGTGGCTGTTACCTTCTCTTGTTCAGCTATGGGACAGACACCTCCTGTTACCTTGTTACAGGTGTGGCTGTTACCTTCTCTTGTTCAGCTATGGGACACACACCTCCAGTTACCTTGTTACAGGTGTGGCTGTTACCTTCTCTTGTTCAGCTATGGGACAGACACCTCCAGTTACAGGTGTGGCTGTTAGCTTCTCTTGTTCAGCTATGGGACACACACCTCCAGTTACCTTGTTACAGGTGTGGCTGTTACCTTCTCTTGTTCAGCTATGGGACACACACCTCCAGTTACAGGTGTGGCTGTTAGCTTCTCTTGTTCAGCTATGGGACACACACCTCCAGTTACCTTGTTACAGGTGTGGCTGTTACCTTCTCTTGTTCAGCTATGGGACACACACCTCCTGTTACCTTGTTACAGGTGTGGCTGTTACCTTCTCTTGTTCAGCTATGGGACAGACACCTCCTGTTACCTTGTTACAGGTGTGGCTGTTACCTTCTCTTGTTCAGCGATGGGACACACACCTCCAGTTACCTTGTTACAGGTGTGGCTGTTAGCTTCTCTTGTTCAGCTATGGGACAGACACCTCCTGTTACCTTGTTACAGGTGTGGCTGTTACCTTCTCTTGTTCAGCTATGGGACACACACCTCCAGTTACCTTGTTACAGGTGTGGCTGTTAGCTTCTCTTGTTCAGCTATGGGACACACACCTCCAGTTACCTTGTTACAGGTGTGGCTGTTACCTTCTCTTGTTCAGCTATGGGACAGACACCTCCAGTTACCTTGTTACAGGTGTGGCTGTTACCTTCTCTTGTTCAGCGATGGGACACACACCTCCAGTTACCTTGTTACAGGTGTGGCTGTTAGCTTCTCTTGTTCAGCTATGGGACAGACACCTCCTGTTACCTTGTTACAGGTGTGGCTGTTACCTTCTCTTGTTCAGCTATGGGACACACACCTCCAGTTACCTTGTTACAGGTGTGGCTGTTAGCTTCTCTTGTTCAGCTATGGGACACACACCTCCAGTTACCTTGTTACAGGTGTGGCTGTTACCTTCTCTTGTTCAGCGATGGGACACACACCTCCTGTTACCCTGTTACAGGTGTGGCTGTTAGCTTCTCTTGTTCAGCTATGGGACACACACCTCCTGTTACCTTGTTACAGGTGTGGCTGTTACCTTCTCTTGTTCAGCTATGGGACACACACCTCCTGTTACAGGTGTGGCTGTTACCTTCTCTCTGTAGCTGGCAGTAACGTAGTAATTGGCGAGCTCCTGATGGTCGTCGTCCTGGTTGTACAGATCCTTCAGAGTTTCTTGTTCCTGCAGCTTACAGAACTGAACACACAGACAGATAGATAGATGCACACAGGTGAAAATATTAAAACGCCATCATCACCATAATCACGCCGTGGTCACATGAGCACACCTGTCTGTAGAGGCTGAGGGCCACTGGCTGGTTTCTCAGAGTCATGAAGAAGTCTCCTCGGTTCATCTCATTCTTCAGGTATGTCACCACTGTGTAAACTGACAACATAGAGACACCCATCAGTGACTCATACTCACCTGGCAGACTGATGGGGGTGGGGCTTAAACACTCACCCAGGTCGGTGTCGCCACTCTCCACAGCTTTACTGAGAGCCAGCTGACTCCTCTTCATCTTCAACAGCAAAGGAACCTGCTCACCAGACCTGGCCTCAAAATCCAGCAACTGCCCGGAGAGAAGTACCACAGAGTACAACATCAGAGTACCACGACCGAGGTTTCTTCCTGTTAAAAGCGAGTCGTTTCTCTCCAGAGTCGCCTCAGGCACGCTCAGGACGGGAGATTGGACCAAAGACAAGTTTCAGTGCAACCTGTTGGTTTCCTTAGCTAGGATATTGTTTTTGAATTGGCTCTGTATGAATGAATTGGACTAATTTAGAATTTAATTAATTGGATTTGATTGGATTATGATTACAATGAATTGGACTCCAATTGGCTTGAATTGGACTATATAATTGAGGTGCCTTGAGGTGACATTTCTTGTGATTTGGCGCCATATAAATGAATCTGAATTGAATACTACGTCAGATTTTACAGCAGGTGGGGGGTAGTACCTTGATGGCGAGCTCGGTGCGTCCACATTCGTAAGCTTTAGCAGCGATGTGCGAGTATGAAACTCCAGGTGAGTCTCCCACCTTTGCACACAAGGCTCGAGCTATAGCCTCATCTGATAGGTCCTTTTGCTGCACCTGAACACACAAAGATACAGGTGAGTAACTCAGGTGAGACAGACACAGGTGAGTAACTCAGGTGAGACAGACACAGGTGAGTAACTCAGGTGAGACAGACACAGGTGAGTAACTCAGGTGAGACAGACACAGGTGAGTAACTCAGGTGAGACAGACACAGG
Organism: Leuresthes tenuis; assembly: GCA_036924055.1. Lineage (NCBI taxonomy): Eukaryota > Metazoa > Chordata > Actinopteri > Atheriniformes > Atherinopsidae > Leuresthes > Leuresthes tenuis. The sequence goes on along the minus strand of JAVGWW010000145.1, from coordinate 46,219 downwards.
TGAGTAACTCAGGTGAGACAGACACAGGTGAGTAACTCAGGTGAGACAGACACAGGTGAGTAACTCAGGTGAGTAACTCAGGTGAGTAACTCAGGTGAGACAGACACAGGTGAGTAACTCAGGTGAGACAGACACAGGTGAGTAACACAGGTGAGACAGACACAGGTGAGTAACTCAGGTGAGACAGACACAGGTGAGTAACTCAGGTGAGACAGACACAGGTGAGTAACTCAGGTGAGACAGACACAGGTGAGTAACTCAGGTGAGACAGACACAGGTGAGTAACTCAGGTGAGACAGACACAGGTGAGTAACTCAGGTGAGACAGACACAGGTGAGTAACACAGGTGAGACAGACACAGGTGAGTAACTCAGGTGAGACAGACACAGGTGAGTAACTCAGGTGAGACAGACACAGGTGAGTAACTCAGGTGAGACAGACACAGGTGAGTAACTCAGGTGAGTAACTCAGGTGAGACAGACACAGGTGAGTAACTCAGGTGAGACAGACACAGGTGAGTAACTCAGGTGAGACAGACACAGGTGAGTAACTCAGGTGAGACAGACACAGGTGAGTAACTCAGGTGAGACAGACACAGGTGAGTAACTCAGGTGAGACAGACACAGGTGAGTAACTCAGGTGAGACAGACACAGGTGAGTAACTCAGGTGAGACAGACACAGGTGAGTAACTCAGGTGAGACAGACACAGGTGAGTAACTCAGGTGAGACAGACACAGGTGAGTAACACAGGTGAGACAGACACAGGTGAGTAACACAGGTGAGACAGACACAGGTGAGTAACTCAGGTGAGACAGACACAGGTGAGTAACTCAGGTGAGACAGACACAGGTGAGTAACTCAGGTGAGACAGACACAGGTGAGTAACTCAGGTGAGTAACTCAGGTGAGACAGACACAGGTGAGTAACTCAGGTGAGACAGACACAGGTGAGTAACTCAGGTGAGACAGACACAGGTGAGTAACTCAGGTGAGACAGACACAGGTGAGTAACTCAGGTGAGACAGACACAGGTGAGTAACTCAGGTGAGACAGACACAGGTGAGTAACTCAGGTGAGACAGACACAGGTGAGTAACTCAGGTGAGACAGACACAGGTGAGTAACTCAGGTGAGACAGACACAGGTGAGTAACTCAGGTGAGACAAACACAGGTGAGTAACACAGGTGAGACAGACACAGGTGAGTAACTCAGGTGAGACAGACACAGGTGAGTAACACAGGTGAGACAGACACAGGTGAGTAACTCAGGTGAGACAAACACAGGTGAGTAACACAGGTGAGACAGACACAGGTGAGTAACTCAGGTGAGACAAACACAGGTGAGTAACTCAGGTGAGACAGACACAGGTGAGTAACACAGGTGAGACAGACACAGGTGAGTAACACAGGTGAGTAACACAGGTGAGTAACACAGGTGAGTAACACAGGTGAGTAACTCAGGTGAGACAGACACAGGTGAGTAACTCAGGTGAGACAGACACAGGTGAGTAACTCAGGTGAGACAGACACAGGTGAGTAACACAGGTGAGACAGACACAGGTGAGTAACTCAGGTGAGACAGACACAGGTGAGTAACTCAGGTGAGACAAACACAGGTGAGTAACACAGGTGAGACAGACACAGGTGAGTAACTCAGGTGAGACAAACACAGGTGAGACAGACACAGGTGAGTAACACAGGTGAGACAGACACAGGTGAGTAACTCAGGTGAGACAAACTCAGGTGAGACAGACACAGGTGAGTAACTCAGGTGAGACAGACACAGGTGAGTAACACAGGTGAGACAGACACAGGTGAGTAACTCAGGTGAGACAAACTCAGGTGAGACAGACACAGGTGAGTAACTCAGGTGAGACAGACACAGGTGAGTAACACAGGTGAGACAGACAGGTGAGTAACTCAGGTGAGACAAACTCAGGTGAGACAGACACAGGTGAGTAACTCAGGTGAGACAGACACAGGTGAGTAACACAGGTGAGACAGACACAGGTGAGTAACTCAGGTGAGACAGACACAGGTGAGTAACTCAGGTGAGACAGACACAGGTGAGTAACTCAGGTGAGACAGACACAGGTGAGTAACTCAGGTGAGACAGACACAGGTGAGTAACTCAGGTGAGTAACTCAGGTGAGACAGACACAGGTGAGTAACTCAGGTGAGACAGACACAGGTGAGTAACTCAGGTGAGTAACTCAGGTGAAACAGACACAGGTGAGTAACTCAGGTGAGACAGACACAGGTGAGTAACTCAGGTGAGACAGACACAGGTGAGTAACTCAGGTGAGACAGACACAGGTGAGTAACTCAGGTGAAACAGACACAGGTGAGTAACTCAGGTGAGACAGACACAGGTGAGTAACTCAGGTGAGACAGACACAGGTGAGTAACTCAGGTGAGACAGACACAGGTGAGTAACTCAGGTGAGACAGACACAGGTGAGTAACTCAGGTGAGACAGACACAGGTGAGTAACTCAGGTGAGACAGACACAGGTGAGTAACTCAGGTGAGTAACTCAGGTGAGACAGACACAGGTGAGTAACTCAGGTGAGACAAACACAGGTGAGTAACACAGGTGAGTAACACAGGTGAGACAGACACAGGTGAGTAACTCAGGTGAGACAGACACAGGTGAGTAACTCAGGTGAGACAGACACAGGTGAGTAACTCAGGTGAGACAGACACAGGTGAGTAACTCAGGTGAGACAGACACAGGTGAGTAACTCAGGTGAGACAGACACAGGTGAGTAACTCAGGTGAGACAGACACAGGTGAGTAACTCAGGTGAGACAGATACAGGTGAGTAACTCAGGTGAGACAGATACAGGTGAGTAACTCAGGTGAGACAGACACAGGTGAGTAACACAGGTGAGTAACTCAGGTGAGACAGACACAGGTGAGTAACTCAGGTGAGACAGACACAGGTGAGTAACTCAGGTGAGACAGACACAGGTGAGTAACTCAGGTGAGACAGACACAGGTGAGTAACTCAGGTGAGACAGACACAGGTGAGTAACTCAGGTGAGACAGACACAGGTGAGTAACTCAGGTGAGACAGACACAGGTGAGTAACTCAGGTGAGACAGACACAGGTGAGTAACTCAGGTGAGACAGACACAGGTGAGTAACTCAGGTGAGACAGACACAGGTGAGTAACTCAGGTGAGACAGACACAGGTGAGTAACTCAGGTGAGACAGACACAGGTGAGTAACTCAGGTGAGTAACTCAGGTGAGACAGACACAGGTGAGTAACTCAGGTGAGACAGACACAGGTGAGTAACTCAGGTGAGACAGACACAGGTGAGTAACTCAGGTGAGTAACTCAGGTGAAACAGACACAGGTGAGTAACTCAGGTGAGACAGACACAGGTGAGTAACTCAGGTGAGACAGACACAGGTGAGTAACTCAGGTGAGTAACTCAGGTGAAACAGACACAGGTGAGTAACTCAGGTGAGACAGACACAGGTGAGTAACTCAGGTGAGACAGACACAGGTGAGTAACTCAGGTGAGACAGACACAGGTGAGTAACTCAGGTGAGACAGACACAGGTGAGTAACTCAGGTGAGACAGACACAGGTGAGTAACTCAGGTGAGACAGACACAGGTGAGTAACTCAGGTGAGACAGACACAGGTGAGTAACTCAGGTGAGACAGACACAGGTGAGTAACTCAGGTGAGACAGATACAGGTGAGTAACTCAGGTGAGACAGATACAGGTGAGTAACTCAGGTGAGACAGACACAGGTGAGTAACACAGGTGAGTAACTCAGGTGAGACAGACACAGGTGAGTAACTCAGGTGAGACAGACACAGGTGAGTAACTCAGGTGAGACAGACACAGGTGAGTAACTCAGGTGAGACAGACACAGGTGAGTAACTCAGGTGAGACAGACACAGGTGAGTAACTCAGGTGAGACAGACACAGGTGAGTAACTCAGGTGAGACAGACACAGGTGAGTAACTCAGGTGAGACAGACACAGGTGAGTAACTCAGGTGAGACAGACACAGGTGAGTAACTCAGGTGAGACAGACACAGGTGAGTAACTCAGGTGAGACAGACACAGGTGAGTAACTCAGGTGAGACAGACACAGGTGAGTAACTCAGGTGAGTAACTCAGGTGAGACAGACACAGGTGAGTAACTCAGGTGAGACAGACACAGGTGAGTAACTCAGGTGAGACAGACACAGGTGAGTAACTCAGGTGAGTAACTCAGGTGAAACAGACACAGGTGAGTAACTCAGGTGAGACAGACACAGGTGAGTAACTCAGGTGAGACAGACACAGGTGAGTAACTCAGGTGAGACAGACACAGGTGAGTAACTCAGGTGAGTAACTCAGGTGAAACAGACACAGGTGAGTAACTCAGGTGAGACAGACACAGGTGAGTAACTCAGGTGAGACAGACACAGGTGAGTAACTCAGGTGAGACAGACACAGGTGAGTAACTCAGGTGAGACAGACACAGGTGAGTAACTCAGGTGAGACAGACACAGGTGAGTAACTCAGGTGAGTAACTCAGGTGAGACAGACACAGGTGAGTAACTCAGGTGAGACAAACACAGGTGAGTAACACAGGTGAGTAACACAGGTGAGACAGACACAGGTGAGTAACTCAGGTGAGACAGACACAGGTGAGTAACTCAGGTGAGACAGACACAGGTGAGTAACTCAGGTGAGACAGATACAGGTGAGTAACTCAGGTGAGACAGACACAGGTGAGTAACACAGGTGAGACAGACACAGGTGAGTAACTCAGGTGAGACAGATACAGGTGAGTAACTCAGGTGAGACAGACACAGGTGAGTAACTCAGGTGAGACAAACACAGGTGAGTAACTCAGGTGAGACAGACACAGGTGAGTAACTCAGGTGAGACAGACACAGGTGAGTAACTCAGGTGAGACAGACACAGGTGAGACAGACACAGGTGAGTAACTCAGGTGAGACAGACACAGGTGAGTAACTCAGGTGAGACAGACACAGGTGAGTAACTCAGGTGAGACAGACGCAGGTGAGTAACTCAGGTGAGACAGATGCAGGTGAGTAACTCAGGTGAGACAGACACAGGTGAGTAACTCAGGTGAGACAGACACAGGTGAGTAACTCAGGTGAGACAGACACAGGTGAGTAACTCAGGTGAGACAGACACAGGTGAGGAATTGAGGTGAGTCCAGTTACCTTGCAGGAGGCCCAGTGTTTGAGGACTCTGCTGACGCCCTGGTAGTCAGGAATTTTCAGATAGCGACAGATTTCAATTGCTAATGGATAAAACTGTCGATATACCAACCTGAGAGACAGGTAAGACACAGGTGTAAGTGAGAGATGAGGGAGAGGTGAGAGACATATGAGGCAGACATAACTCACCTGTCAGTCAGAACCTGTAGAGTCATCTGTTTGAATCTGACATCAAAGGTCAAGAATTACATCATCATTGAAACAGTGTGAATGTATCTCCCCTGAACTATGACAACAGTGGTTGAGTCCACCAACCCTAAACACTACATCTCCCATGATACACCGTGGCAACACAATAGGATACTGAGTGTATGTGAGCGGCATTCCCACGCCACTCTCTCTGACAGCGTTCAGCACACGCAGCTCTCTGCAGGTCGACACGAAGTGGTCCGCACTGAAGTCTGACAGGAAACACTTCCCGAAGGACGCCGCCTGGAGGACAAGACTCCATGTTACACCCACCTGAGGTCAGTTTACAACCTGGGACATTCACATGCTGACTTGGGATCAGGCTCAACTCTGCAGTCAGGTTACAGCGTTTTAGGAATTCTCACCTTCATCAGGGATTTCTGGGTACTGGGGTCGTACTCGTGACCTGCCGCCTCCACACACTGCCGGACTGCGTCTCCCAGCACATTCTGCTCCTTGATCTCTCTGAGGTACTCATCGGCCTTCTGGCTGGACTTCTGCACAAACAGGAAACAGACGTCACACCTGTAAAGACCTACACCTGGGCTTAGACAAGCGTATTGGAGCAGTCGAACAGGTGCACCTCGTACTCCCGGTGGGCCTCCAGCAGCAGAGCTCCAGGAGCCATGGAGGCGATCTTAAAGATGTCCTGACAGACCAGAGGAACCTCCTGCAGCAGGTCCTGACTGGTGGAGCTGATGATCCGAACTCCGTCTAGTTCTCCTACTAACACTGACTGGTCCTCGATAGGGAACCTAAAGTCAGGGTCAAGGGTTAAACACAGCACAGCTGAGGCGATCACCTGGACCACCTGGCTACGTCTTCACATCAAAGACCTGAAGAACTGAAGCTCCAGCAGAACCAGCAGCTGGACCCGTCTGGGTTAAAGGATACTGGATGGTGTCGTTACATGCTCCAGCCACCAGGAGCAACCTGTCCCACATCAGTACCACAGAGGGCTGCTGACTCTTGGGTCTGCGGCACCTGAGCAGATAGACAGACAGGTGAGTGGTGACCGACTGGAGGTGGACAGGTAAGCAGGGTTAGTTTAGTTTAATTATCTTTAAAGGTGGTCTGCCCTGCCAAATTCACTTTTTGGTAGAGTAAAATTAATATTCTGCCCACAGTCCCCCGCCTCCTCAATATTGGAGCAAATTACAATCAGCAATAACAACATTTCTTTGGTGTGGCAAACGTCCTCGTGTTAAGATCACCACAAAGCAGCGAGAAAGGCCGGCCTGGGCTTTTATAAGTGGGCCTTCACACTGAGGCCGCTGTTTCCGCGGTTTCCACCTGATGCACAGGTGTCATGGCGAGCTTTGGAGGACTGGATGTCTGGTCTGTATTCTTTTGCTAATGTATTACACTCTAATAACCAATTCCGTTTGAGATGTGGTCCGATAATTTCATATTTGCTATTCATATGGAGAAATTAGCTGGTTAATACTTAATACTCGGGTATTCTCCAATAAATGTATGGGGAGGGGGAGTTACTTACTTTTTGCAGAACATATGTACTAAATATGGTGCATCACATACCTCCTTTTTCTTTAAGGTGCAGCTGAGATCACCTTTAAAAGACGATGGTGACCCGTTGCAGGGACCTTTCACACTACTTTTGAGACTCCACTGGTTCTTGTTGCAGCACTCTTACAGACCCCAACAAATATATTATAATTTTATACAGAGGGCATATTTAACTCCCAGGAAGCTTCATTTGATGAAGGTTATTAATGATCCTGTATGTACGTTCTGTTCTTCCAAAGCGAGTGAGTCTGGGAGTGTTTCCCGTTTGGAAGATGGTTGCCTCCAACTTATCCAAGCTGTTTCAGATCAGGTGGCCTTGTTCGCCTGCTACACTCATTTTGAACAATTTGTCATGGCTGGATTTGACGCTGGACAAGAGAAGAGCGCTGTTGGCTGGACTTACAGCTGTGATAAGGCCACACGTTGGAAACCTCCACATTCACTTTCTTTTCAACCATGGGTTTTTACATATTTGGACCGACAGCCAGAGTCCACAGAGCTAAAGAGTCTGCATTAAAGGCTTCTTGTTCACTTCGAACTATTCTCCGTGGATTCCAGGTGTGGCCGGGTCTGGAGTTCTGGATGCAGGGTGTGGGTGGGTTATACATGGGGTTGTGACTTTTACTACCATTTTACTTTAGTTTTTATTTTATTTTATTTTATCTTGGATCTTTATTTGGAACACAAAAGAGTGGCATCAACAACAAAGCAGAAATAAATGACATTCCAGTTTTTGTCATCAGGGCTTATAAGTCCACAGAATGTACAAATCAAGGGTCAGACCCTGATCCCACTGTCCAGTAACAAGATAAACTGCATGAGATTCGTGTTAGAGTCACATCAGCCGGAGCACAGTTATCTTCTTTAGGCCCAGGTTGACCTAAAGTTTTTATTTCTTTATTTCTATTAAATTGTATAGGTATATATATATATTTAATCTATTTTTGTAACATGTGCATATACCCATTTATACTTTTCTTTAAAATAAAACAAACTGGCAGGTCCAGGAACAGGTAAACTTACCAGACCATCTGTTTGGGTGGTGTTGACTTTTTGGTGTTGACTTCACTCAGTTTCTCCTGCAGACAGAAGGTTAATCTGTTAATCTTCCACTCAGATCTAACCCCACCGGTGAAAGAAGAGTTTAGCTGCTCACCTGTAGGTTGGACGAGCCAGTCCACAAGTGTCCGTTTTCAGTGAAGAGAGCCACGTACTTGTAGCTGAAAGACACCGACATGTGGACTATGCTGCCAGCCTGAGGACTGAGACCTGCAGGATACTGAGGGAAGGTGAACAGGTGGTCAGACAGGTACCTGAACCCATGTCATGTTTCACCTGTCTACATCTGTGTCTGTCTCACCACTGCAGTGCAGGACGTGTTATCCAGGACAAATAGTTCAGGTCCGTTTGACAGCAGAACCTTTGTCTGTCTGTCCTGAGTAAGGACGACCCAGCAGGTGGGCTTCCCCTGCAGACCTGAGAAGGTGAGACACGTGAGATGAAGGTCTGGATCCCTGGACCAATCAAAGCAAGTTTCTCTTTATGTTTTGAATCAAATTTACATCTAAATGCTCACTGACATATTGACTCACCTGGAACCTCAGGTAACCTGCGAAGCTTCAGGTCTTCAATATTGGTTGCCAAGGTGAAGCGGGAGGATCCCGTTACTATGGCAATTCCTGTCCCATAAGGAGAGTGAAACACCTTGGCCTCTAACACCTGACTCTGGACCACTTCCTGTTTAAATAACAACATGGTTGACATAGACCTGCGCGGATGTAGGTAGTTAACTAGTTAATAGAATGTAGGTAGTTGACTAGTTAACAGACTCACCTGTCCCATGCTAAAGTGTCTCTTGAAGGATCCAAAAAGGTCATAGATCAGAACCGATCCATCCCCCTGAACACACAACAGCTCATCACTGACCGACCAACCCAGATGGACTACTGGACCGCTCTTCCACTGATGGAGAGAGACAGGTGAGAGAGGTGAGACAGACAGGTGAGACAGAGGCATGTGAGACAGACAGGTGAGACAGGTGAGAGATGTGAGACAGGTGAGAGAGGTGAGACAGACAGGTGAGACAGACAGGTGAGACAGAGGCATGTGAGACAGAGGCATGTGAGACAGACAGGTGAGACAGACAGGTGAGACAGACAGGTGAGACAGAGGCATGTGAGACAGACAGGTGAGACAGGTGAGAGATGTGAGACAGGTGAGAGAGGTGAGACAGGCGAGAGATGTGAGACAGGTGAGAGACAGACAGGTGAGAGAGAGACATGTGAGACAGACAGGTGAGACAGGTGAGAGGGAGGCATGCGAGACAGGTGAGAGGGAGGCATGTGAGACAGGTGAGAGGGAGGCATGTGAGACAGGTGAGAGGGAGGCATGTGAGACAGGTGAGAGGGAGGCATGTGAGACAGGTGAGAGGGAGGCATGTGAGACAGGTGAGAGGGAGGCATGTGAGACAGGTGAGAGGGAGGCATGTGAGACAGGTGAGAGGGAGGCATGTGAGACAGGTGAGAGGGAGGCATGTGAGACAGGTGAGAGGGAGGCATGTGAGACAGGTGAGAGGGAGGCATGTGAGACAGGTGAGAGGGAGGCATGTGAGACAGGTGAGAGGGAGGTATGTGAGACGGGTGAGAGGGAGGTATGTGAGACAGGGGCAGGTGTGCGTTTCCTTACAGGGAAGCTTGCGATGGAGACTCCTGAGGCAGAATAAATCTCTAACTGAGGACGAGAGCTGGGAGAACGTCTGATTGGTTCTCTGAGGAGAGCTGAGGAAGAAACACAGCTTTAACACGGTGACTTAAGGGTTAGGGTTAGGGTTAGGGTTAAAGGTTAGGGTTAGGGTTAGGGGTTAAGGTTCTGTAAAAGAAACCACATAAACAACAACACACACCTACTGGTCCTCCATACGGAGCTGCAGCCACCAGGCTGTCTCTGAGTCCATCCCGTAGATTCCAGCACATTTCATACAGCTCCGTCTTACTGTAACACGAAAACACAGAAAAACAACAATAATAATACATTTTATTTGTGGGCACCTTTCACGACATTCAAAGTCACCATACAAACACAGCGCATAAGTTTAAAAAACAGCAGTCATTCTGGTGATGATCCGGCAGCTGAATTCTGGACCAGTTGGTGTTTATGGAGAAGCTTGAGTGGCAGAGATAGCAGTACAGGTGGAAATATTCTGACCGAGTGAGGTTGTTGAAGGATAAAGTACCGTCAAGGATGACACCCAGGCTCTTAACTTTAGAGGAGGGAGGTACTGTGGAGTTGTCGATTGTTATTGAGAAGCTGGGGGACTTGGCCAGAGTGTGCTTGGAGCCAACAAGAAGAACATTTTATTGCTGTTGAGTCTGAGAAAGTTGTGAGTTAACCAGGTACTGACTTCAGTAAGGCATTCAAAGAGGGATGAGGGGGAAAGGGTAGAGTGTAGCTTGGAGGACAGATACAGCTGGGTGTTATCCACATAGCAATGAAAGTGAATACCAAATTTCCAGAAGATGTGAACAAGTGGTAGGAGGTAGATTATGAGGAGGAGGGGGCCCAGGACAGAGCCCTGGGGTGCGCTGAGTATGGTTGGAGAGGTATGACTTAAACCAGACGAGAGGGGTGAAACCAAGTGAAGCAAGTCTGTCAAGGAGAGTGATGTGAGAGATTGTGTCAAATGCTGCACTAAGATTGAGGAGGATGAGGATAGATAATAGTCCAGAATCAGCTGCCATAAGAAGGTCATTTGTGATTTTTACCAGGGCTGTTTCAGTGCTATGAAGGGGACGGAAACCAGACAGGAAATAAATATAAAGACACGTGACAACAAAATTACATACATAAACACAGCTATCAGACACATAAAGAAACAAACACAACACATGTAAAACACATACACATTAATACACAAATAAACTGACAGTTCATACAAATCCTTCATTCACATTTCCGACTATTTAATTCTGCCTTGGACCTCGGTAAAACTCCAATACCTCCTCACTTGGCTGAACTGCGGATCTGATTGGCTCCACTCTTCTGCTTAATTCGTCATTAACAGTTTTGTAATGACGCCCCCAGGTGTGTTGGAAAGACGTGATTAAAATACCAAACCGGTTAATGGCGGACATCACAGCTAGCGTCGGGCTAAGTGGTCACGTGACCGGCAGGGCAAAAAAGAACACTGTAACACAACTGAATAAATGTATGATTTAAACATGCGTGTGGCTACATTAGACAGGTGAGCAGTCAGCTGACTTCCAGTGTGCACGAAGACTTGCAATCTGACGTCACTTGACAGCTAACGTTAACAACAGAGGTGAACTGACCGATAGAAAGCTTCTCCCAGCGGGTTCCAGTTGGCCGTGATGAACGCCATGCTGAGCTCCTCCAGACACAGGAGGACCCTCAGTTTATGGAGACGAACACGATGATGATGATAGTCTGCTGCTGGCTGTGTGACTCGGTCAGCTGACAACTTCTTCTTCTACGGTCCAATAAGCAGCAGGTGTCGCCTCCTGGTGGAGTCACGCGCAAGCTCTGTGCGTGTTTAAAAAATCCATGTCTTCACAAACCCATCAGAGGGGAAATTCTTTGAATTCCTGACGTTCCCAACAGCAACCCCGGAGCGGGATGGTGGGTTTGCAGTGTTTCCGTGAACTTTCAAACAGTTCAGTTCATTTCAGTTTATTTAGAAAGCACCAAATCACAACAAATGCCATCTCCAGGCACTTTAAAGATACAGTTCAAATTCAAGTAAATTACAATCAAATTCATTGTAATACAGTCATAGTCCAATCAAGTCCAACACTGAACCAATTTTAAAAAGTAGCCCAGCTAAGGAAACCAACGGATTGCTCTGAAACTTCTCTTTGGTCCAATTCCTCATCCTGAGCTGCAGGAGGTAACAGTGGAGATAAAAAAAATAAACAGGAAGAAACCTCCGTCAGAACCAGAACCAGGAAGGGTCCATCTGCCTGGACCAGCTGGGGCTGAGAGGACAGGAAAGAGGGGACAACAAGCAGCGTAACACCAGGCCAGAGATCCCTGCTGAGAGAGAGAAACAAGTTAATGACAGCAATGATGTCATCTGTACATGGAGGGAGGAGAGGTGCATCATGGGAGCTCCCCCAGCAGGCTGGGCCTATAGCAGCAGAACTATGGGATGTTTCAGGCTCACCTGAGCCATCCCTAACTATAAGCTTTATCAGAAAGGAAAGTTTCAGCCTGATCTTAAAGGTAGAGAGGGTGTCTGCTTCCTGAAGCCAAACTGGCAGCTGGTTCCACAGAGAGGGGCCTGATAACTGAAGGCTCTGCCTCCCATTCTGCTTTTAGGGGCCTGATAACTGAAGGCTCTGCCTCCCATTCTGCTTTTAGGGGCCTGATAACTGAAGGCTCTGCCTCCCATTCTGCTTTTAGGGGCCTGATAACTGAAGGCTCTGCCTCCCATTCTGCTTTTAGGGGCCTGATAACTGAAGGCTCTGCCTCCCATTCTGCTTTTAGGGGCCTGATAACTGAAGGCTCTGCCTCCCATTCTGCTTTTAGGGGCCTGATAACTGAAGGCTCTGCCTCCCGTTCTGCTTTTAGGGGCCTGATAACTGAAGGCTCTCCCTCCCGTTCTGCTTTTAGGGGCCTGATAACTGAAGGCTCTGCCTCCCATTCTGCTTTTAGGGGCCTGATAACTGAAGGCTCTGCCTCCCATTCTGCTTTTAGGGGCCTGATAACTGAAGGCTCTGCCTCCCATTCTGCTTTTAGGGGCCTGATAACTGAAGGCTCTGCCTCCCATTCTGCTTTTAGGGGCCTGATAACTGAAGGCTCTGCCTCCCATTCTGCTTTTAGGGGCCTGATAACTGAAGGCTCTGCCTCCCATTCTGCTTTTAGGGGCCTGATAACTGAAGGCTCTGCCTCCCATTCTGCTTTTAGGGGCCTGATAACTGAAGGCTCTGCCTCCCATTCTGCTTTTAGGGGCCTGATAACTGAAGGCTCTGCCTCCCGTTCTGCTTTTAGGGGCCTGATAACTGAAGGCTCTGCCTCCCGTTCTGCTTTTAGGGGCCTGATAACTGAAGGCTCTGCCTCCCATTCTGCTTTTAGGGGCCTGATAACTGAAGGCTCTGCCTCCCATTCTGCTTTTAGGGGCCTGATAACTGAAGGCTCTGCCTCCCATTCTGCTTTTAGGGGCCTGATAACTGAAGGCTCTGCCTCCCATTCTGCTTTTAGGGGCCTGATAACTGAAGGCTCTGCCTCCCACTCTGCTTTTAGGGGCCTGATAACTGAAGGCTCTGCCTCCCAATCTGCTTTTAGGGGCCTGATAACTGAAGGCTCTGCCTCCCATTCTGCTTTTAGGGGCCTGATAACTGAAGGCTCTGCCTCCCATTCTGCTTTTAGGGGCCTGATAACTGAAGGCTCTGCCTCCCATTCTGCTTTTAGGGGCCTGATAACTGAAGGCTCTGCCTCCCATTCTGCTTTTAGGGGCCTGATAACTGAAGGCTCTGCCTCCCATTCTGCTTTTAGGGGCCTGATAACTGAAGGCTCTGCCTCCCATTCTGCTTTTAGGGGCCTGATAACTGAAGGCTCTGCCTCCCATTCTGCTTTTAGGGGCCTGATAACTGAAGGCTCTGCCTCCCATTCTGCTTTTAGGGGCCTGATAACTGAAGGCTCTGCCTCCCGTTCTGCTTTTAGGGGCCTGATAACTGAAGGCTCTGCCTCCCGTTCTGCTTTTAGGGGCCTGATAACTGAAGGCTCTGCCTCCCGTTCTGCTTTTAGGGGCCTGATAACTGAAGGCTCTGCCTCCCATTCTGCTTTTAGGGGCCTGATAACTGAAGGCTCTGCCTCCCATTCTGCTTTTAGGGGCCTGATAACTGAAGGCTCTGCCTCCCATTCTGCTTTTAGGGGCCTGATAACTGAAGGCTCTGCCTCCCATTCTGCTTTTAGGGGCCTGCTAACTGAAGGCTCTGCCTCCCATTCTGCTTTTAGAAACTCTGGGAACCACAAGGAAACCTGCAGCCTGAGAGCAAAGTGCTCTGTTGGGGAAATATCCAACTGTGAGATCTTTAAGATGTGATGGAGCTCGGTCATTAAGAGCTTTATATGTGAGGAGAAGAATCTTAAATTCTATTCTGAATCTAACAGGGAGCCAATGAAGAGAAGCTAAAACTGGAGAAACATGATCTCTGCTGTTAGATCTCAGCAGAACTCTGGCTGCAGGGTTTTGGATCAGCTGGAGGCTTTTCAGAGAATCTGTGGGACAGAACAATAATAAGGAATTACAGTAGTTCAGTCCTGAAGGAACAGATGCATGGAGCAGTTTCTCTGCATCACCCTGAGACAGGATGGTCCTGATTTATTACGAAGGTGAAAGAAGGCAGAAACCAGTTTTATATGTGAGTCAGAGGACAGATCCTGGTCAAATAGATGGCATTTAAAACTTAAAAAAAAAAAAACAGTTATGTCAGTTTTATGGTCAAAGAGGAACTCTTTTCTGTGAAGTGATAAACTTTCCATGAACGGAGAGCTTCAGACAAACAGAGGAAAAGAGGGAGGTTTCCTTCCAGATGACTTCATCTGAAAAACATGAGCGAGAGACATTCACTCTCTCTCTCTCTCTGTGTCCCAACTCAGGCAGCCCCTCCTACCCCATCATCATGGCAACTGCCCCCTCCCCTTTGGGTGTGGTAAACAGACGCTGAGCGTTAACCCTTTCAGCTCCTTGCAGTTAGTCATAAATCTGTCTCTGTTTTTGTTCTTTGATAAAACCTCTTTATTTTCAGGAATTCTTTAAATGATTTTCTTCTTCATTTCCACTCTTTTCCATCAACAGTGATTTCCTCTTGCTGTTTCAGGCTGCCCTCGTTAATATCTCACATCACAGCATTGACAGGGCAGCAGTGAAGGAGTTAAAGGTGTGGACCCTTCCACACTTAGGAAATTACATGGAAAGTTTTCCTCAGAGCCAACCAATCAAAGCGCAGCACACATACACAAACACACACACATAAAGAAGACAGGCAAGGCAGAGTCAGAGGTTTTTCTGCTGCAGGGAGAGTTTCTGAAGTTTTTGTTTCAACGGTGTTAGCATGGTGACCACTGAAACCCACCAGAGCCAGGACCTGGTCGTCCCCCCTGAGAGCCAGGACCTGGTCGTCCCCCCTGAGAACCAGGACCAGCAGGACCAACAGGAGGGAAACCAGGCCTCGCCCTCCTTTTCGTCTGCAGCGTTCGACCTGGAAAAGATGAGTCAGGGTCCCGTCAACGCTATCACTGTCCTCACGCTGCTGGACAAACTGGTCAACATGCTGGACGCCGTTCAGGAGAACCAACACAAAATGGAGGTGAGACAAACACCTGCAGACCAGGTCTCACCTAGTTTCCTGGATGTCCAACAGGTGGAACCAAACTCCATTTAAAAAACATCTGATTTAAGAAATATTTCTTGTTCTGTTTATGGTGTCCGAGGTTTAAATGTGTTGCTCCCTTAGAGGTCACATGATTGTTGCTGCTAGTTAAATGAGCTCCTGCCAGATGTCGAGCTGCTGTGTGACTGGATTCCTCACGTGTTTGGAATACTGTTAGTTCGTCTTGTTTATGTTCTGGGATGGGTTTTTAGGTGTAAAAGCACTTGCACTGTGGTGTCTGGCTCAGTTGATTTGTCTCCATCAGTAGTCTCTGACTGAAAGTTTCCTGAGAAAAAACAAAGGCCGGGGATGCAGTCCAAAACTTTGCTTCCTGTTAGTGCAGCGATGAGGTTAAGAGGCATCAGAATGTAGCTGGTGGTTCACAGATCAGGTGTGTTTGCAGGTCTATGAAAACATGTTGGAACAACTTATGTTTCTGTCAGTCCACATCAACTGTACTGAGAGTTCCTGAGAGATGAAACTGTCAAAGTTTACAGCACCAAGAAACTGCACAAAATCCATCATCAACAATACGCCAACCTTTATGTCTGATCAATAATCTATAATACACCAACCTTTATGTCTGATCAATAATCTATAATACACCAACCTTTATGTCCGATCAATAATCTATAATACACCAACCTTTATGTCCGATCAATAATCTATAATACGCCAACCTTTATGTCCGATCAATAATCTATAATACACCAACCTTTATGTCCGATCAATAATCTATAATACACCAACCTTTATGTCCGATCAATAATCTATAATACACCAACCTTTATGTCTGATCAATAATCTATAATACACCAACCTTTATGTCTGATCAATAATCTATAATACACCAACCTTTATGTCTGATCAATAATCTATAATACACCAACCTTTATGTCTGATCAATAATCTATAATACACCAACCTTTATGTCTGATCAATAATCTATAATACACCAACCTTTATGTCCGATCAATAATCTATAATACACCAACCTTTATGTCCGATCAATAATCTATAATACACCAACCTTTATGTCTGATCAATAATCTATAATACACCAACCTTTATGTCTGATCAATAATCTATAATACACCAACCTTTATGTCCGATCAATAATCTATAATACGCCAACCTTTATGTCTGATGAATAATCTATAATACACCAACCTTTATGTCTGATCAGCACTGCTCTGTAATCAATAACCTATAACCTGATGAAACTGGCCCTTATTGATCTGTGATTGATGTGTTTCAGGCACACCAGGTGGAGATGGAGGGCGTGGTCAGAGGAATCCAGGCTGATATGACCAAACTCTCCAAGAGCCACAGTCACACCTCAAACACCGTCAGCAAGCTGCTGGACAAGAGCCGCAAGCTGTCTGTGACCATGAAGGAGGTCAGTGAACACATCACACCTTTTGGTGAACACATCACACCTTTCAGTGAACACAAGACACCATCACCTGTCACTCACCTCTCACAGCTGTCAGTCACCTCTCACACCTGTCAGTCACCTCTCACAGCTGTCAGTCACCTCTCACACCTGTCAGTCACCTCTCACACCTGTCAGTCACCTCTCACAGCTGTCAGTCACCTCTCACACCTGTCAGTCACCTGTCAGTCACCTCTCACACCTGTCAGTCACCTGTCAGTCACCTCTCACACCTGTCAGTCACCTCTCACAGCTGTCAGTCACCTCTCACACCTGTCAGTCACCTCTCACACCTGTCAGTCACCTCTCACACCTGTCAGTCACCTCTCACACCTGTCAGTCACCTCTCACAGCTGTCACCTGTCAGTCACCTCTCACACCTGTCACCTGTCAGTCACCTCTCACACCTGTCAGTCACCTCTCACACCTGTCAGTCACCTCTCACACCTGTCACTCACCTCTCACACCTGTCAGTCACCTCTCACACCTGTCAGTCACCTCTCACACCTGTCAGTCACCTCTCACAGCTGTCACCTGTCAGTCACCTCTCACACCTGTCACCTGTCAGTCACCTCTCACACCTGTCAGTCACCTCTCACACCTGTCAGTCACCTCTCACACCTGTCACTCACCTCTCACACCTGTCAGTCACCTCTCACACCTGTCAGTCACCTCTCACAGCTGTCAGTCACCTCTCACACCTGTCAGTCACCTCTCACACCTGTCAGTCACCTCTCACAGCTGTCACCTGTCAGTCACCTCTCACAGCTGTCAGTCACCTCTCACACCTGTCAGTCACCTCTCACACCTGTCAGTCACCTCTCACAGCTGTCAGTCACCTCTCACACCTGTCAGTCACCTCTCACACCTGTCAGTCACCTCTCACAGCTGTCAGTCACCTCTCACACCTGTCAGTCACCTCTCACACCTGTCACCTGTCAGTCACCTCTCACACCTGTCAGTCACCTCTCACACCTGTCACCTGTCACTCACCTCTCACACCTGTCAGTCACCTCTCACACCTGTCACCTGTCAGTCACCTCTCACACCTGTCAGTCACCTCTCACAGCTGTCAGTCACCTCTCACAGCTGTCAGTCACCTCTCACACCTGTCAGTCACCTCTCACAGCTGTCAGTCACCTCTCACAGCTGTCAGTCACCTCTCACACCTGTCAGTCACCTCTCACACCTGTCACCTGTCAGTCACCTCTCACACCTGTCAGTCACCTCTCACACCTGTCACCTGTCAGTCACCTCTCACACCTGTCAGTCACCTCTCACACCTGTCACCTGTCACTCACCTCTCACACCTGTCAGTCACCTCTCACACCTGTCAGTCACCTCTCACACCTGTCAGTCACCTCTCACACCTGTCAGTCACCTCTCACACCTGTCACTCACCTCTCACACCTGTCAGTCACCTCTCACAGCTGTCAGTCACCTCTCACAGCTGTCAGTCACCTCTCACAGCTGTCAGTCACCTCTCACACCTGTCACCTGTCAGTCACCTCTCACACCTGTCAGTCACCTCTCACACCTGTCACCTGTCACTCACCTCTCACACCTGTCAGTCACCTCTCACACCTGTCAGTCACCTCTCACAGCTGTCAGTCACCTCTCACAGCTGTCAGTCACCTCTCACAGCTGTCAGTCACCTCTCACACCTGTCACCTGTCAGTCACCTCTCACACCTGTCAGTCACCTCTCACAGCTGTCAGTCACCTCTCACAGCTGTCAGTCACCTCTCACACCTGTCACCTGTCAGTCACCTCTCACACCTGTCAGTCACCTCTCACACCTGTCACCTGTCACTCACCTCTCACACCTGTCAGTCACCTCTCACACCTGTCAGTCACCTCTCACACCTGTCAGTCACCTCTCACACCTGTCACCTGTCAGTCACCTCTCACACCTGTCAGTCACCTCTCACACCTGTCAGTCACCTCTCACACCTGTCAGTCACCTCTCACACCTGTCAGTCACCTCTCACACCTGTCAGTCACCTCTCACACCTGTCAGTCACCTCTCACACCTGTCAGTCACCTCTCACAGCTGTCACCTGTCAGTCACCTCTCACAGCTGTCAGTCACCTCTCACACCTGTCAGTCACCTCTCACACCTGTCAGTCACCTCTCACACCTGTCACTCACCTCTCACACCTGTCAGTCACCTCTCACACCTGTCACCTGTCAGTCACCTCTCACAGCTGTCAGTCACCTCTCACACCTGTCAGTCACCTCTCACACCTGTCAGTCACCTCTCACACCTGTCAGTCACCTCTCACACCTGTCAGTCACCTCTCACACCTGTCAGTCACCTCTCACAGCTGTCAGTCACCTCTCACACCTGTCACCTGTCAGTCACCTCTCACACCTGTCAGTCACCTCTCACACCTGTCAGTCACCTCTCACAGCTGTCAGTCACCTCTCACACCTGTCAGTCACCTCTCACAGCTGTCAGTCACCTCTCACACCTGTCAGTCACCTCTCACAGCTGTCAGTCACCTCTCACACCTGTCAGTCACCTCTCACACCTGTCAGTCACCTCTCACACCTGTCAGTCACCTCTCACACCTGTCAGTCACCTCTCACAGCTGTCAGTCACCTCTCACACCTGTCAGTCACCTCTCACACCTGTCAGTCACCTCTCACACCTGTCACCTGTCAGTCACCTCTCACACCTGTCAGTCACCTCTCACACCTGTCAGTCACCTCTCACAGCTGTCAGTCACCTCTCACACCTGTCAGTCACCTCTCACAGCTGTCAGTCACCTCTCACACCTGTCAGTCACCTCTCACAGCTGTCAGTCACCTCTCACACCTGTCAGTCACCTCTCACACCTGTCACTCACCTCTCACACCTGTCAGTCACCTCTCACACCTGTCACTCACCTCTCACACCTGTCAGTCACCTCTCACACCTGTCAGTCACCTCTCACAGCTGTCAGTCACCTCTCACACCTGTCAGTCACCTCTCACAGCTGTCACCTGTCAGTCACCTCTCACACCTGTCACCTGTCAGTCACCTCTCACACCTGTCAGTCACCTCTCACAGCTGTCAGTCACCTCTCACACCTGTCAGTCACCTCTCACACCTGTCAGTCACCTCTCACACCTGTCACCTGTCAGTCACCTCTCACACCTGTCACCTGTCAGTCACCTCTCACACCTGTCACCTGTCAGTCACCTCTCACACCTGTCACCTGTCAGTCACCTCTCACACCTGTCACCTGTCAGTCACCTCTCACACCTGTCAGTCACCTCTCACAGCTGTCAGTCACCTCTCACACCTGTCAGTCACCTCTCACACCTGTCAGTCACCTCTCACACCTGTCACCTGTCAGTCACCTCTCACACCTGTCACCTGTCAGTCACCTCTCACACCTGTCAGTCACCTCTCACACCTGTCAGTCACCTCTCACAGCTGTCAGTCACCTCTCACAGCTGTCACCTGTCAGTCACCTCTCACACCTGTCACCTGTCAGTCACCTCTCACACCTGTCAGTCACCTCTCACACCTGTCAGTCACCTCTCACACCTGTCAGTCACCTCTCACAGCTGTCACCTGTCAGTCACCTCTCACACCTGTCACCTGTCAGTCACCTCTCACACCTGTCAGTCACCTCTCACAGCTGTCAGTCACCTCTCACAGCTGTCAGTCACCTCTCACAGCTGTCACCTGTCAGTCACCTCTCACACCTGTCACCTGTCAGTCACCTCTCACACCTGTCAGTCACCTCTCACACCTGTCAGTCACCTCTCACACCTGTCAGTCACCTCTCACAGCTGTCACCTGTCAGTCACCTCTCACACCTGTCAGTCACCTCTCACAGCTGTCAGTCACCTCTCACACCTGTCAGTCACCTCTCACACCTGTCACCTGTCAGTCACCTCTCACACCTGTCAGTCACCTCTCACACCTGTCACCTGTCACTCACCTCTCACACCTGTCAGTCACCTCTCACAGCTGTCAGTCACCTCTCACACCTGTCAGTCACCTCTCACACCTGTCAGTCACCTCTCACACCTGTCAGTCACCTCTCACACCTGTCAGTCACCTCTCACAGCTGTCAGTCACCTCTCACACCTGTCAGTCACCTCTCACACCTGTCAGTCACCTCTCACACCTGTCAGTCACCTCTCACACCTGTCAGTCACCTCTCACAGCTGTCAGTCACCTCTCACACCTGTCAGTCACCTGTCAGTCACCTCTCACACCTGTCAGTCACCTCTCACACCTGTCAGTCACCTCTCACACCTGTCAGTCACCTCTCACAGCTGTCAGTCACCTCTCACACCTGTCAGTCACCTCTCACACCTGTCAGTCACCTCTCACACCTGTCAGTCACCTCTCACACCTGTCAGTCACCTCTCACAGCTGTCACCTGTCAGTCACCTCTCACACCTGTCAGTCACCTCTCACACCTGTCACCTGTCAGTCACCTCTCACACCTGTCAGTCACCTCTCACACCTGTCAGTCACCTCTCACAGCTGTCAGTCACCTCTCACACCTGTCAGTCACCTCTCACAGCTGTCAGTCACCTCTCACACCTGTCAGTCACCTCTCACAGCTGTCAGTCACCTCTCACACCTGTCAGTCACCTCTCACACCTGTCACCTGTCAGTCACCTCTCACACCTGTCACCTGTCACTCACCTCTCACACCTGTCAGTCACCTCTCACAGCTGTCAGTCACCTCTCACACCTGTCAGTCACCTCTCACAGCTGTCAGTCACCTCTCACACCTGTCAGTCACCTCTCACACCTGTCAGTCACCTCTCACAGCTGTCAGTCACCTCTCACACCTGTCAGTCACCTGTCAGTCACCTCTCACACCTGTCAGTCACCTCTCACACCTGTCACCTGTCAGTCACCTCTCACAGCTGTCAGTCACCTCTCACACCTGTCAGTCACCTCTCACACCTGTCAGTCACCTCTCACAGCTGTCAGTCACCTCTCACACCTGTCACTCACCTCTCACACCTGTCAGTCACCTCTCACACCTGTCACCTGTCAGTCACCTCTCACAGCTGTCAGTCACCTCTCACACCTGTCAGTCACCTCTCACAGCTGTCAGTCACCTCTCACACCTGTCAGTCACCTCTCACACCTGTCAGTCACCTCTCACACCTGTCAGTCACCTCTCACAGCTGTCAGTCACCTCTCACACCTGTCACCTGTCAGTCACCTCTCACACCTGTCAGTCACCTCTCACAGCTGTCAGTCACCTCTCACACCTGTCACCTGTCAGTCACCTCTCACAGCTGTCAGTCACCTCTCACACCTGTCAGTCACCTCTCACAGCTGTCAGTCACCTCTCACACCTGTCAGTCACCTCTCACACCTGTCAGTCACCTCTCACACCTGTCAGTCACCTCTCACAGCTGTCAGTCACCTCTCACACCTGTCACCTGTCAGTCACCTCTCACACCTGTCAGTCACCTCTCACAGCTGTCAGTCACCTCTCACACCTGTCACCTGTCAGTCACCTCTCACACCTGTCACCTGTCAGTCACCTCTCACACCTGTCACCTGTCAGTCACCTCTCACACCTGTCACCTGTCAGTCACCTCTCACACCTGTCAGTCACCTCTCACACCTGTCAGTCACCTCTCACACCTGTCAGTCACCTCTCACACCTGTCAGTCACCTCTCACAGCTGTCAGTCACCTCTCACACCTGTCACCTGTCAGTCACCTCTCACACCTGTCAGTCACCTCTCACACCTGTCAGTCACCTCTCACAGCTGTCAGTCACCTCTCACACCTGTCACCTGTCAGTCACCTCTCACACCTGTCACCTGTCAGTCACCTGTCAGTCACCTCTCACACCTGTCAGTCACCTCTCACAGCTGTCAGTCACCTCTTACACCTGTCAGTCACCTCTCACAGCTGTCAGTCACCTCTCACACCTGTCAGTCACCTCTCACAGCTGTCAGTCACCTCTCACACCTGTCAGTCACCTCTCACACCTGTCACCTGTCAGTCACCTCTCACACCTGTCACCTGTCACTCACCTCTCACACCTGTCAGTCACCTCTCACACCTGTCAGTCACCTCTCACAGCTGTCAGTCACCTCTCACACCTGTCACCTGTCAGTCACCTCTCACACCTGTCAGTCACCTCTCACACCTGTCAGTCACCTCTCACACCTGTCAGTCACCTCTCACAGCTGTCAGTCACCTCTCACAGCTGTCAGTCACCTCTCACACCTGTCAGTCACCTCTCACACCTGTCACCTGTCAGTCACCTCTCACACCTGTCAGTCACCTCTCACACCTGTCAGTCACCTCTCACAGCTGTCACCTGTCAGTCACCTCTCACACCTGTCACCTGTCAGTCACCTCTCACAGCTGTCACCTGTCACTCACCTCTCACACCTGTCACCTGTCAGTCACCTCTCACAGCTGTCAGTCACCTCTCACAGCTGTCAGTCACCTCTCACACCTGTCAGTCACCTCTCACAGCTGTCAGTCACCTCTCACACCTGTCAGTCACCTCTCACACCTGTCACCTGTCACTCACCTCTCACACCTGTCAGTCACCTCTCACACCTGTCACCTGTCACTCACCTCTCACACCTGTCAGTCACCTCTCACACCTGTCAGTCACCTCTCACACCTGTCACCTGTCAGTCACCTCTCACACCTGTCACCTGTCAGTCACCTCTCACACCTGTCAGTCACCTCTCACACCTGTCACCTGTCAGTCACCTCTCACACCTGTCACCTGTCAGTCACCTCTCACACCTGTCAGTCACCTCTCACACCTGTCACCTGTCAGTCACCTCTCACACCTGTCACCTGTCAGTCACCTCTCACAGCTGTCACCTGTCAGTCACCTCTCACACCTGTCACCTGTCAGTCACCTCTCACACCTGTCAGTCACCTCTCACACCTGTCAGTCACCTCTCACAGCTGTCACCTGTCAGTCACCTCTCACACCTGTCACCTGTCAGTCACCTCTCACAGCTGTCAGTCACCTCTCACACCTGTCAGTCACCTCTCACAGCTGTCAGTCACCTCTCACAGCTGTCACCTGTCACTCACCTCTCACACCTGTCAGTCACCTCTCACAGCTGTCAGTCACCTCTCACAGCTGTCACCTGTCAGTCACCTCTCACACCTGTCACCTGTCAGTCACCTCTCACAGCTGTCAGTCACCTCTCACACCTGTCAGTCACCTCTCACACCTGTCAGTCACCTCTCACAGCTGTCACCTGTCAGTCACCTCTCACAGCTGTCACCTGTCAGTCACCTCTCACACCTGTCACCTGTCAGTCACCTCTCACAGCTGTCAGTCACCTCTCACACCTGTCAGTCACCTCTCACAGCTGTCACCTGTCACTCACCTCTCACACCTGTCAGTCACCTCTCACAGCTGTCAGTCACCTCTCACAGCTGTCACCTGTCAGTCACCTCTCACAGCTGTCAGTCACCTCTCACAGCTGTCACCTGTCAGTCACCTCTCACACCTGTCACCTGTCAGTCACCTCTCACACCTGTCAGTCACCTCTCACACCTGTCAGTCACCTCTCACACCTGTCACTCACCTCTCACACCTGTCAGTCACCTCTCACACCTGTCAGTCACCTCTCACACCTGTCAGTCACCTCTCACACCTGTCACCTGTCAGTAACTTCATCATCTGTTGAACAGTCTTCAGGAGCCTGTGCCTCATGTTGTTGCAGGTTCGTGATAGGATGGAGCGTCAGGGCGTCCAGGTTAGGAAGCTGGAGGCAAACCACGCCCACCTGATCAGCAGAAACAACTTCAGAGTGCTCATCTTCCAGGTAAGTGTCGGACAGTACAGATGGGCCAAAAGTAAGAAGCATGCTGGGAAATGTAGTCCCTTGTAAAGACCTGCGCTCAAGTCTCTCACTGGGTTTCAGTCCGTCACCTTATGTGGTCATGAGCTGCTGCAGGAATTGAGCTGGAATAAGAGGTCAAGAAGGGGCTGTGGTCACATGGTCTGGTTGTCATGGTAACACAGTCAGGAAAATGAATCCCCTCATACTGTAGTACCAGTGTGTTCACGTGTGTAAGAAGTGCTGAGTACTGCAGTACCGCCGTGTACGCATATGTTAGAAGTATTGATGACTGCAGTTTCTTACAGCAGACTCCCAGATGCTTGCTCCTGTTTTATCACAACCAAGCTGCATACCAAAGAGGGACATCAACAGCTGAAAAGGACGTAGTTTTCTTGGATATGGTGTGAAGATCTCTCCAGAGTTTCACAAGGATATAGTGAAGCTGGGAACATTTTCAGAGATAAGACAAACAAAACTTTTTAGAACCCTGTTGGAATCTTTGAGGCCTCTGATGTGAAAACTAAAGTGAGGTTATAAAAAGCTTATTATCTGTCACTGAGAGCGAGGTGTTCTTACATCTGAACAGGCTTCATGATGACTTCGGTCATGAGTAGTACTTACCCATGGACACAAAAAACAGCATTACCTGAGAGGAGGGTCGAGCTCTCTTTCACCTCAAATATACCAGTTCCTTGATTCCCAAAAATAAACCTTTCTACAAACAAGAATTTCCCTGGTTCTTTACAGGTTCAAATAAAGCCCCGTTAAAATCTCCAGGGCAACTCAAATAGATTTTTTTCTGATCTTTAGAACTGGCAGGATGTTCTAAAAGGCTTTTCCTCAATGTTCTGTTGCAGGAGGAGAACGAGATCCCTGCAACTGTTTTTGTAAAGGATCCTCCTCCGTTCCCTCGTGATGAGATTCTGGAGGAAGGTGAGGAATCTGCACCAGGTATTAACGAAGCCAACGAGGAAGGGGGGCTTCACACCATCAACCTGTCATCTGACGAAGACGTCGGCCTGGAGGCGGACCTAGAAGAAGAGGAGCTGTGGCCTCACGATCTGGACAACATGGAGAAATCCAGGGCTGAGAAGTTGAAACGATCCAGCCTGAAGAAAGTAAAAACCACAGACAGGTATCTAGACAGGCTGGTGTTCAGTCAGACAAGTGTAATCATGTTTCTCTCTGCAGGTGGACAGTCTAAAGAAGGCATTCTCCAGACAGAACATAGAGAAAAAGATGACCAAAATTGGAACAAAGATTGTTTCTGCGGAACAAAGAGAGAAGATCAAACAGAAAACTTCCAGCCTGAAGGTTTCCCCTCTGACATTCAGCATCAGGAAGGTAAAGACAGTTCTGCTTTGACCTAAACCTGAAAATCATTCCTGGTACCCCAATTTACAGGCTTTGATATGTCTCAATTACCCTCACACACTAAAGAAAAACATTAGTTCATGAGCAGTGTACATGCGTACATGTGAATGCAAACACAAATCACAAAAAGCATCCTTGGACTATACAATACAATACTACAATAGTACTACATAGTAGTTGAAATATTGTCAAATATTTACTGAACTATTCTTCCAAAACCCAGCACAACTTCAGGATCATGAATTGTTATTGAACTACAGAGACCAGAGTGTATCTACAGTTAGATTGCAACAGAAATACATTTATAAATGTAAAAAGGGACCTGAGGGTGACACAAACAGTAATGTAGGTGATGATGCCAGAGAATGGAAATGGGGTTAAACACATCATCTCAGTTTTACTTTCAGACAGCTCAGCAGAGGTTTGATAGACATGTAGACCTGAATGTCATCAGCAAAGCAGTGGAATGGAAAGCTCTATTTCCTTCATGCACTCCACAGGTGAGGAGTGCTGCTGTGGAAGAACATTCTCCATCATGCACAGAGGAACTTCTGTCTGTCAAAAAAGATTTTAAACAAATCAGAACTGAGCTGTATGATGGAAGTAATGGGGGTTTAATTCAGTATTATACGTACGTTCAGGTCATGGTAAGAAGTAAGGACAAAACACCCAAACACAAACTAAGCGTTGTCATGCTGTGCGGCGAGGAGTGCGTTAGGGTTGGGCTGCACAGCGAGTGCACCGACCTCTATACAGGAGAGACCAAACAGCAGCTCCACCCTAACCCAACATGGGGGAACCACCTCTTCAGGTCTAGACTCAGCAGTTCATCTATGAAGAAGGCCAGTTGCCCTTATTCAGGCTCTGATTATTTTTTTACTTTTACAGGGATCTTATGTTTTATTTTGGCTTTATGCTATTAAATGAAGGAAGAAAACACACGTGATCACAATCAAACTACCTTTAAATGTGGTCAAATTCAGCTAGAATACCAAAGTAAAGTAAAAGTACAAAGTACAGTTACTAATTGAGTTACACTTTCTTTCATCATGATGAGAGATCTAAAGATATCATCAAGATGTTGATTTAGATGTAACATGAGGCAGGAAATAGCAGTAATATTGTCTCCATGTTTTGAAAATGTGTCTGCAATTCTATCGGATTCCCTTTTAAATTTTCTTAAGTTCTCCTGATGTTCCACCAAGGATTGTTCCCCTTTTTTTGTGTCCTCAGCCCCGCAGCAGCTCAGACTCCCAGCCTCCAGAGGCCCTTGTTCAGACCAGGGAGTTGCTCACCACTGAGGCTGAAATCCAGCTTTGCCCACCAGGCACCATCGAGCAGGAGGTCCCCTTCACCGAGGTCCACGCTCAGCTAGCCCCAGCTGACCGGGAGGTGGAGGGGAAAGAGGAGGGGAAGGAGGAGGTGAAAGAAGAGATGAAGGAGGTGAAGGAGGAAGAGGTGAAGGGGCAGGTGAAGGAGGAGGAGGAGGAGGTGAAAGAAGAGATGGAGGTGAAGGAGGAGGAGGAGGAGGTGAAAGAAGAGATGGAGGTGAAGGAGGAGGGGTCAGTTGTGGTGGAGGCTGATGTGTCGGTGGTGTCTGAGGGAGTCAGTGAAGAGTTTGCTTTGTCTTCCACCCTCCCTCAGGAGGAAAAAGGAGAGGAAGAAGGGGCAGAGGAGCATTCATCCTAAGCACTTGTTAACATTCAGGAATGGAGGTTCATTAACAAACCAAATCTGATTTGTGACCAATCAGAGTCTGAACTTAATTAAAGGAGCAGTTCTACTTTCACGTCTATACCATGAAGCCAGCTCCTCCATGTTCTGTTCCTTGAAAATGTCTCCAAAGGTGGCCTTAAAGTTGCTCTGAGATTCTCCAAAAATTCTCCAAACATTCACCTCAGATTTCATCACAAGATTCAAAGCAGGCACAGACATGAGAGCAGAATGAGTTCCTTTACTTAAAGGTTTGAAGCTCAGGTTTGTTTTGTTGTTGATAAAAAGGACCTCCACCCACATGGCTGAGTCCCCTCACTGTGAGTGCTTAAGTTTGATATCTTTACTTATATCTCTGAACACAAACGTCCTGAAATCTTCGCAAGATTTTCAGATTAAAGTTGTATGAAGTCCTTTTGTTAAGTTCTTCTGCTGATCTAAAACCAGAAAACAAAATAATGAGCTACTGGGTTCCTACAGCTAAATGGGTCAAACGTCATTTTAAAATAGGTGGTAGTCAGTTCGATCAGTAATCCACTGCAACACAAAAACATGAAATACAGTGGAACTCTTTCACGTTCTTGACCTCCAGCGGTCAGTCATTCTGAGCTCAGGGACCTCTACATTGACCGCTGAGAAACATCACATTCCTCTTCGGCTCCACTGTTGAACCAAAGGTTCCATAAACACACAGAAACCAACCTTCAGGTTCTCAGAATGTCTTTGTCAGCCATTCGAATCTTTGCATCAGGTTCAAAGGTAACTCAAGAATTACTACAAGGTTCCACTAATATTCCTCCAATGTTTCTGTGCTATTCTACTTCAGATGTTTAAATGTTCCCTCAGTGTTTCACTTGAGTTGGTTTATCTTCCTTTGTGGTTCTCCGAAGGTTCCTCTAAAAGTTTCCCGACAACTTTCCGAACATTCCATGTCAGAAACCTCTTCTCCTGGTTGTTTCTCTATGATTTCATCTCTGATGTTCCACTGAGGTTCAAATAAAGTTTTCCTTTAGATTTCTTTAAGAATACCAAAGCCCCCAATGTTCCACCATCTACACTTACAGCTTTTCCCAAAAGTTCCCCAAGAATCTTCCAGTGTTCTACATAGATGAACTAAACTTTTTCTGTCATTTCTAAATGATTTCCCAAATATTGAATTGAAGTACCCCTGCAGGTGCCCCGGATCCCTGAATGTCCTCTTTTCTGGACAAAAGATGAGGTTAGGAAACATTCCCGGACGTTGCCCTAATCTTCCTCTTCGTTTCTACCACCATCACCATGTTGTTCTAATGTTGTCCTGACAGGCCTCTGATGTTCCACTGAGGTTGCTGTCTGTTTCAGATGTGGTTTACAGAATATGGTCACATTCCTGATGTTCTGTCTGATCAATTAATAAAACCAGATGATAGAGATCATCCTTATGATGTAAATCAACCTGTCGATTAATCAATCAATTTGGTCTCTGTGTGTGAATGATTTTTATTGGCTCTGCTGATCAATAACCAGCCTGATGTTTGCTTGTTTATTTAGCTCCTTATCATGTTACAGTATTGATAGCAACTATGGAGGTGATGATTAAATTGATCAGCAGACCTGATCAAAATAACTGATCTGAGTAATGTGTTTGATTGGCTTAATATTTACAGGTTTATTGTTGATGTTTTTCTTTTATCTCAAACTTAGACCGTTTGCTGCCAAAGAATAGTGCCTACTTTATTCGTGTTATCTGTCTATTAATCACACAGGTGATCACCATCCCTCCACGTGTAATCAATAAAGTCTGTGACATCACATTTCAGCCTCCTGCCTGTTCTGTTCTGTCAGATCTTCTGTGTCTGAACGTGTTGAGACAAAGTCAACGACGACTGAAAGAACATTTTCACTGATCCAGGGTGATTGATCATTACATTGACTGATGTTATTATTGATTTGTCATCAATTCTGACACTACCCTGATTCAGGAATTTAAAAAGAATATATCTGAAATTCCTGTTTTTTCTGTAAAAGATCAAAATATGAAAGCTTAGAGAAAGAATTAAAAGGATCATCAACACAAAGTATTTGTTGACAACGTAAATAGTTTCAACAAAAATAGAGAATAAAGAATAGTTTCATTAGTGACTATAAATCTACTCGCTGCTGTTGACCTACAGTCTCTGTGGGAGGGGCAGAAAGTGGGGTGTTCTCCTCAGTAGCCAATAAGAGAACAGGGGGGTGTGCTTTGACAGGACAGTTCACCTCTCTACAGTCACACAGTTCAGTTCTTTCCCTCTTAGTGCACACTGGGACCATCACACAGCATTACTACAGGAGTGCAGCTGTCTCATGTATGGTCTATACTGACTGTAGTTTTGGTCCCTGCACATGGATTCCTCAGCGGCACCTCCTGGCCTCTCTCTGGTTTCTGTGTTGTCTCTGTTAGCATGTAGCATCCAGGTGTTAGCTGCTGTCCTGCTCACACAAAGGTATGGTGGGCGGAGTTCAGGGATTGAAAGGTGGATCCTGTTGTGGCTCTTCTATGATGTCATCGTCCACCTGACACTGGTAGGAGGAGTTTGTTTTCTTTTTGGTCTGATCGTGTGGACATTGAGGTTCATCCTAAGTTTCTCTTTGAACTTTTTTATACAACCCGAGTTACCTGTAAACACCTGCATGGGCACACTAACAGGTCCAACAACATCACACAAGTAATCTGATATGGTTTAAATCTTCCCACAGCTGACTCAATTTCTTCTGTGGAAAACCTGCTCGAAAAAAGGAAAATGTTTGTTTGTTGTTTCTTGACTAGTCTCTGGTCCTTTATCTCCTCGGGAGGGCCAGTTTGTTGACTAGTCTCTGGTCCTTTATGTCCTCGGGAGGGTCAGTTTGTTGACTAGTCTCTGGTCCTTTATCTCCTCGGGAGGGCCAGTTTGTTAACTAGTCTCTGGTCCTTTATGTCCTCGGGAGGGTCAGTTTGTTGACTAGTCTCTGGTCCTTTATCTCCTCGGGAGGGCCAGTTTGTTAACTAGTCTCTGGTCCTTTATGTCCTCAGGAGGGTCAGTTTGTTGACTAGTCTCTGGTCCTTTATGTCCTCGGGAGGGTCAGTTTGTTGACTAGTCTCTGGTCCTTTATGTCCTCGGGAGGGCCAGTTTGTTAACACGTCTCTGGTCCTTTATCTCCTCAGGAGGGCCAGTTTGTTGACTAGTCTCTGGTCCTTTATCTCCTCAGGAGGGTCAGTTTGTTGACTAGTCTCTGGTCCTTTATCTCCTCGGGACGGTCAGTTTGTTGACTAGTCGCTGGTCCTTTATGTCCTCGGGAGGGTCAGTTTGTTGACTAGTCTTTGGTCCTTTATCTCCTCAGGAGGGCCAGTTTGTTGACTAGTCTCTGGTCCTTTATGTCCTCGGGAGGGCCAGTTTGTTGACTAGTCTCTGGTCCTTTATGTCCTCGGGAGGGCCAGTTTGTTGACTAGTCTCTGGTCCTTTATGTCCTCGGGAGGGCCAGTTTGTTGACTAGTCTCTGGTCCTTTATGTCCTCGGGAGGGCCAGTTTGTTGACTAGTCTCTGGTCCTTTATGTCCTCGGGAGGGCCAGTTTGTTGACTAGTCTCTGGTCCTTTATCTCCTCGGGACGGTCAGTTTGTTGACTAGTCGCTGGTCCTTTATGTCCTCGGGAGGGTCAGTTTGTTGACATGTCTCTGGTCCTTTATGTCCTCGGGAAGGTCAGTTTGTTGACTAGTCTCTGGTCCTTTATGTCCTCGGGAAGGTCAGTTTGTTGACTAGTCTCTGGTCCTTTATGTCCTCGGGAGGGCCAGTTTGTTGACTAGTCTCTGGTCCTTTATGTCCTCGGGAAGGTCAGTTTGTTGACTAGTCTCTGGTCCTTTATGTCCTCGGGAGGGTCAGTTTGTTGACATGTCTCTGGTCCTTTATGTCCTCGGGAAGGTCAGTTTGTTGACTAGTCTCTGGTCCTTTATGTCCTCGGGAAGGTCAGTTTGTTGACTAGTCTCTGGTCCTTTATGTCCTCGGGAGGGCCAGTTTGTTGACTAGTCTCTGGTCCTTTATGTCCTCGGAAGGGCCAGTTTGTTGACTAGTCTCTGGTCCTTTATGTCCTCGGGAGGGTCAGTTTGTTGACTAGTCTCTGGTCCTTTATGTCCTCGGGAGGGCCAGTTTGTTGACTAGTCTCTGGTCCTTTATGTCCTCGGGAGGGCCAGTTTGTTGACTAGTCTCTGGTCCTTTATGTCCTCGGGAGGGTCAGTTTGTTGACTAGTCTCTGGTCCTTTATGTCCTCGGGAGGGTCAGTTTGTTGACTAGTCTCTGGTCCTTTATGTCCTCGGGAGGGCCAGTTTGTTGACTAGTCTTTGGTCCTTTATGTCCTCGGGAGGGTCAGTTTGTTGACTCGTCTCTGGTCCTTTATCTCCTCGGGACGGTCAGTTTGTTGACTAGTCTCTGGTCCTTTATCTCCTCGGGACGGTCAGTTTGTTGACTAGTCTCTGGTCCTTTATGTCCTTGGGAGGGTCAGTTTGTTGACTAGTCTCTGGTCCTTTATGTCCTCGGGAGGGCCAGTTTGTTGACTCGTCTCTGGTCCTTTATCTCCTCGGGAGGGTCAGTTTGTTGACTAGTCTCTGGTCCTTTATCTTCTCGGGAGGGTCAGTTTGTTGACTAGTCTCTGGTCCTTTATGTCCTCGGGAGGGCCAGTTTGTTGACTAGTCTCTGGTCCTTTATCTCCTCGGGACGGTCAGTTTGTTGACTCGTCTCTGGTCCTTTATCTCCTCGGGAGGGTCAGTTTGTTGACTAGTCTCTGGTCCTTTATCTTCTCGGGAGGGTCAGTTTGTTGACTAGTCTCTGGTCCTTTATGTCCTCGGGAGGGCCAGTTTGTTGACTAGTCTCTGGTCCTTTATGTCCTCGGGAGGGTCAGTTTGTTGACTCGTCTCTGGTCCTTTATCTCCTCGGGACGGTCAGTTTGTTGACTAGTCTCTGGTCCTTTATCTTCTCGGGAGGGTCAGTTTGTTGACTAGTCTCTGGTCCTTTATGTCCTCGGGAGGGCCAGTTTGTTGACTAGTCTCTGGTCTTTTATGTCCTCGGGAGGGCCAGTTTGTTGACTAGTCTCTGGTCTTTTATGTCCTCGGGAAGGTCAGTTTGTTGACTAGTCTCTGGTCCTTTATCTCCTCAGGAGGGTCCATTTGTTTACATGTCTTTGGTTGGGAAGGTGGAGACGTCTGAGGGTCCGCTGGCTGCACTTTGTGAGTTTAACTCAGTTTGTTACTTTATATTACTGATAAATATTTATTTGTTGTACTTGTACTTTATTGTACTACATCAATCAGTTTAAACTGTTTTTACAAATCACAACTATGCTAATTTGGGATAATTTGACATTACCTAGGATCATTCTTGAATTATAACACTTTCATTTTATATTTTAATGCTGTAATGTTGTACAACCTCTCACCAGTCTTTGTTACATCACCTGACTGTGTCTCACCTGTCTGGGTCTCATCTGTCTCACCTGTAGGGAAGGAGTACAGCAAAGCCGACAGTCGCTGGTTAATTTCTGATCCAACGATCGTCTCCATTGAGATTTTAACCGTTGTCCTCGACTCTCTTCTTGCTCTGATGCTGATACATGCAGTACTGGAGAAAAAGTACTACAGGTAACATTACAACAAGCTGATATTAACAAGTGATAAAACGTGATATTACAGGTGATATTACAGTTTATGTTTATGCATTTAGAAGACGCTTTTATCCAAAGCGACTTACAGGTAGGGTAAGGGGGTCTTGCCAAAGGACCCCTACTGGAGGTAGTAGTACCTTTCATGCAGGGGATACATGGGGATACAGTTAATAATACTAGGGCTGCAACTAACAACTATTTGAATAGTCGACTAGTCACCGACTATTGAAACGAATCTACCTTCCAGCCCGCTGTCTGGACACCGACCAAACAGAATATCATAAATACGACATGGTGACGTTCTTACCGACAGAAAGTAATATAACGTATCGATGACATCACCTGCGTCTGTACAGGCACTTCCTGCAGATCACACTGAGCGTGTGCGAGCTGTACGGAGGCTGGATGACCTTTTGTCCTGATTGGCTGCTGGGCAGTCCTCACCTGAACACATCCAGCCCGCTGCACCTGTGGGTCTACCTTGTTTTCTTTAATGGACTCTGGGTCCTGGTCCCGTTCTTGCTTCTGGTCCAGTCCTGGTTCTCTCTGAGGAGGCTGCACATGCTCAAAGCAGACAGGAAGAGGCTGTAGACATTTATGAGACATATCAATCACACATACTCATCTGTAGTGATAAGTGGGAATTAAAGCTTCAACGCTGATTGGTCTCTGGTGTTATTTGTTTGTTACCATCAAAAGGAACTGATAAAGGTATTAATCTATAATCAGACACAATCAGACATCTGTGTGGTCACCAAAACGTTTATTTAATCACATCAAAATAAATAAAAGCAGAGGTTGTTGGCTCCTCCTCAGCTCCTCTTGATCAGCTTGCTGACTGACAGGAAAGCCTGCTGCAGGCCGAGTCCCTGCAGGGCGCTGCAGGCCTGCACCTCCCACAGCCGGTCCAAGTAACTCTTCAGGTCCAGCTGGATGGACACCTGAGGGGGAGGAGAACAAACTGTCAGCCCGGACCAGGTTCTGGTTCTGTTGAACGCAGCGGCTTCGTTCAACTTCTGTTAAGCAGGTTTATTTCAATTCTTTTAAACTGAGCGGATTTGTTCTGGTTCTGTTAAACTCTGAGAGGGTGTGATCATACCTCCCGTATGGTCATGGAGTTGGGCAGATCCTTCTTATTCGCCAGAACTATCAGAGGAACCCCTCGCAGCCTCTCATCACTCAGAACCTTTTTCAGCGCCTTCTGGGCCTCTGGCATGCGGGCGCTGTCGGTGCTGTCCACCACGAACACCAGTGCCTTGCAGTTGTCCAGGTAGAACCTGCAGAAGCAGCCATCACACCTCTTTTCTTTGTTTGTTTGTTTTTGGGCGGGACCGGTGCTGGACTCACCTCCAGTTGGGCCTCATGCTCCGTTGCCCGCCCACATCCCACACCGTCAAAGACGTCTTCTTGTCCAGGTTCAGCGTCCCCACATTGAAGCCAACGGTTGGAGATGTCTCCATCACCTGAAAATGAACACACACTCAGTCTCACCTCAGCCCAGCCAGTGGCGTCACCTGAGCGGGATACTCACCTGTCCTGTGAGGAGCCGGGCCAGCAGAGTGGACTTCCCCGCAGAGTCCAGACCCAGGAGGATCACCTGGAGGCAGAGAGACTGGTTCAGTCAGAAACAGACAAACAGCCTCCAATGACTGCTATTTACAGTCACAGAAGAAGAGATCAGATCAGCTGGAGCCTCATCAGGGTAGCATTGAAACCTAAAAACACTTGAAACACACACACACAGGTGGACCACTCACCTGTGGACAGGTGGAGGAGCGACCCTGACCCATTTCTTCTTCTCTTTCAGGTTTGACTGAGGACAGCTCGACAGAAACTCAGCTAAAGCCTCTCCGGTGTGTTCAGGTCCATTCAGGTCTGCACCCAATAGGAGAGCAGTGAGCAATCAGGGCGGGTCATGTGACCGTAGGACAGGTGTGACTGCATTCCTGTTCAGGAGACTGTTGGCTGCTTTCAACCCAAACACACCCACATGTGATCAGACAGGGAAGAAGCTGCTGATAAAAGGTAAATGAGCTCTGTGCTGATCCTGATGGAAGCCATACCTGCTGTGACATCATCACATGATCTGCTGTGGTTCCTGTGAGGCGCTGGTCCAGGTCAGGATAAAGATCCATAAACAGACTAGCTGAGCCTCCTCCCAAATGAAGCCGTTTCACCCTCAGCCTTATAGGGTAAAAACTGTCATTTATTGGACTGTATTCCTGAGAGCTAAGTGTGTGTGCAGCCCAGTCTGCTGTTTTTAACTCTAGTTTTTGTAATGTCTGTTGCACACTTTCTGTTTGACCCGCGTTTCAAAGTGTTGCCAGTTTCTTGCATGTTTCCAAGTCTGAGTAAAACATTGAAGTAAAAAAAGAAGTCTTCCTCCTCCTCCTGCAGCGGAAGGAGGAGCAGTGTCCGGTGAGGAGGAGTCTGTCTCCGTCTATAAAGCAGACTCCTCCCGTCTCCTCCCTCCTTCTTCTTCCTCCTCCGACGGCTCCTTAGTCCTCCTCGTGGCTCTTCTTCTTCATCATGGGCTTCGGTGACCTGAAATCAGCCACCGGCCTCAAAGTGCTGAACGTGTTCTTGTCGGACCGCAGCTACATTGAAGGGTGAATGCGCTTGAGATCTGTAGACAGCAGCAGAAACTCTGTTAAAGCTCGGTGTAACTGCTGGAGCAGGCGCCATCTTGGCTCGGCGCGAGGCTAACGTAGGTAACCGTTAGCTGCTAGGTTAACTGTTAAATAACGAGACGCTTACCGGAACGTGTCCGTGTTTTCGGCTGGAGATGACCGTTAAACGTTGAACCGGTTGAGTTGGAGTTTATTTAAACGCTTTTAAGTTTCATGTGATGCAGCTGTTGGCACCATGTGACCCGAGCATGCTAACATGCTAACTGCAGCTGGACATGGCGTATTCTGAAGCTGGTAACGACACAACAGCCGGTACTGGAGGTGGTACCAAGGCTAGTAACGGTTAAACGGTCGGTACTGGAGGTGGTATTAAAGTTGGTACCTCATGCTACTACATCACGTTGTGCTTTAGTGTAATTATTTTATTTTTCTTATTAGCCTCAAACATAGGCGCCAGTGGTTGCTGTTGGAACCTGTGCAGGTTGGCAGACTTTGTCCTTCCACTAACCGCGTTAACCTCTGTCTGCAGGTTTGTCCCCTCTCAGGCTGACGTGGCCGTCTTTGAGGCCGTCTCAGCCCAGCCCCCGGCTGACCTGTGCCATGCCCTCCGCTGGTACAACCACATCAAGTCCTACCAGGCCCAGAAGAACAGGTGAGGCTGCTGACACGGGGGCGGGGCTCACAGGTGTGACTTCAGTGGGTTAAACCCCACCTCCTGTCTGCCAGTCTTCCAGGTGTGAAGAAGCCTCTGGGTCAGTATGGCCCTTCAGGTGTGGCGGACACCACCGCCGCCGCTGCGTCTGACGAGGACGACGACGACCTCGACCTGTTCGGCTCAGACGAGGAGGTGAGGTCACGGCGGCATCACAGGTGTGCTTCAGTGGAGGAGTTGTGATTTGACCCTGGTGTCTGTTTGACAGGAAGACGCCGAGGCTGCCAAGCTGAAGGAGCAGCGCCTGGCAGAGTATGCTGCCAGGAAGTCAAAGAGTACGTATTGCTGGAAGTATTGATCAGCTCATTGATGATCAGACTCTTGATGATGATCACCATTCACCATCTTTCGGCTGACGCCTGATGGACACCCTTTCTTTTACCTGACGAGTGTCTGACCCGGTCAGTGTAGCTTGGTGTGGTTTCCATGGCAACTGACTCCTCCCCCTACCCCCCTAGAGCCCGCCCTCATCGCCAAGTCATCCCTCTTATTGGACGTGAAGCCGTGGGACGACGAGACGGACATGGCCAAGCTGGAGGAGTGCGTGCGCAGCATCCAGATGGATGGGCTGGTCTGGGGACAGTGTAAGTGCACAGCTGATTGATTATTGATCGGTGTGAGCGCAGAGCTGATGATCTTACTCACCATCTTTCGGCTGAAGACTGATGGACACTCAGTGGTCTGATACCTGCTCAGCTGAATGCAAACTGCTTAGCAGCTGTCGGTAGTTACTGAGCAGTGTGATTCTGTCCTGCAGCCAAACTGGTCCCAGTGGGTTACGGCATCAAGAAGCTGCAGATTGGCTGCGTGGTCGAAGACGACAAGGTGACTACATCTCCTGCAGCTCCACGGTCGTGTGTTCCTCCTCAAACATGCGCTCACCTGTCTGACCTGTGTTTCAGGTTGGCACGGACATCCTGGAGGAGCAGATCACAGCCTTCGAGGACTTTGTGCAGTCGATGGATGTTGCTGCTTTCAACAAGATCTGAAATTAAACCCATTTTTAAAAAATAAATAAAAAATCTCATGAGCTTCTTTGTGTTGACAAGAAGTCTGTTTTTACATCCATGTGTCTTGGAAGTTTTCCTAAAAATGTTTTTTATTTTAGTCTGAATTGATTATAAAACCATAGTACAGTTCAGACTACAGCAGCGGGTCATGTTGAAAAGAAATGTTTCAAACCACTGGACGTATTTAATGTTTGAGTGGCGGAGTTAAGAATCGTTAAGCAGT
Source organism: Leuresthes tenuis (assembly GCA_036924055.1). Lineage (NCBI taxonomy): Eukaryota > Metazoa > Chordata > Actinopteri > Atheriniformes > Atherinopsidae > Leuresthes > Leuresthes tenuis. The sequence continues at coordinate 8,301 of JAVGWW010000145.1, read as the reverse complement.
AACGGCTACAGTTGTAGTTCCCTGCTCAGCCTGCTGGGGGCAGCACCTCCGCCTCGGTTGCAGGATCGGCAGAAGAAGAGTCGGACCGGAAACTAAACGGCAGCAGGAGAGCGCGCGGCCGAAGAAGACATACCTATTTGAGAGGAGTAAATAAACACTGCAGGTAAAAAAAATAAAACCAATCGACATGAAACACCAGTGTCGTTCAGTAAAAAGCAGCCAATCGGTGCCTCTGGAGGCGGCCTCCGGGGTCAACGGCATGCTAGCAGCTAAACGTCCGCATTAGACTTAGCAGACAGGCCACGTCGGCGATGTCGTCACCACGGTGGTTATCGTTAGACCGGTGGAAACAGGCGCTAACCAAGGATTAACTGGTCAAAATTAGTTGGCGCTGCTACTAGTCAGCTTCAGACTTGATCAGCCAATGACAACGCAGCGGGAAAGGGCAGCCAATCAAAACACAGGGAGAACAGGGCTTTGGCTGGTCTTGAGCAATGATCCAAGAGCAAAATGGTTTTGCCCTCACTGTAATTCATTTGGAAAATGTTTCTAATGATCACTTTGTAACTTACTGACTTTAAACTGAATGTTTAGCCCACAGTCAGTTTAACCTGCCATGTCACTGCAGTATAACCGATGCTGAAAGCCTCACCTGATTAATGCTGTCTGCTCTGAGGAGAAAACTGTTGATTATTTGTTTACTGCTGCTCTCTCATAGGCTCATGGAAGTTCTCAACTGGTTACCATTGGTTACAGCATGGAGTGCTCTGATTGGACAGATGCCCTAGTGACCTTATTGCCTCCATGTGAGTCATCAGTATATTTCTGTGTGATGGAACAAACTCTTTAAAATTCAGTTCAGTTTAATAACACTTAATTCCTGAAGGCAAATTATTATTAAAGATCAGCTGTTGTAGCAGACAGATAACACAATAAAATATAAATCAGCTGACAAATGTAGAAAGTAGCAGAGAGGAAGGTATGGTATACATCTATAGAGGTCTCCATCATTGAGTTGATGTGTTGTTAATTAACAGCTCAGCTGATGATGTCACACACAGCGTCAGCAGGTAACTCAGGTGAACTCTCAGCAGACAACATGGACTCACAGCCAGCAGTTCAACATCTGGGCTGCAGAGACGCTCCTTCTCTCTGACACGTCCAGGATTCCACCATCTGTTGTTAACCAGCTCTGTAATCATCCTACTTTGCTGTTTTCACTAAAATATGCAGAAAGACGGACGTTTGGAGCATGTTTCAGTTTGACTAACATGTTTACATGTGCTTTCAAGATACAGTTGTTACAGGTAGGATCACTTGTGAGTGTGTATCACCTGTCTTTCAGGTCACCTGTCAGGATGTCAGACTCCTCCGATGAAGGTAAAAACACAAACTCTGATATCAACTGTTTTTCCATTCCACCATCTGACTGCACTCTGTGTTTGTCAGGAGACCAGAGGAAGGCGGAGCCTGCCAGCAGGTGTGTGTGATCCATAAGCTCTGAAACAATCTGTTCTGTGGGCAGGTTGAACGGTGCTGTTGACCTGTGCTGTCTGTCTGACAGGATGTGGGCGGAGCCTCAGCCAGGTCCATCCAGGGGTGAGCCAAGCAGACATGGTTACTGTGGATACTGCAGAGTCCTCTACAGTAACCTGGACCAGGTACGGACACACCTGAATCTAATCATATGGCAGCTGCTGAAAAACAGATAATTAACTGATGACATCATCGTGTGCGTCTCAGCACCTTTCCAGCCTCAGACACCTGGATTCAGTCCAGACATCCTCCAAAAACTCCAACTCCACCTCCTCAGCCTACAACCGGACCAGACTGACCCTGCTGGAGCGCTTCCTGCAGGACGTTCTGCAGCACCACCCGCACCGCTACGGCGATGTCAGGTAACTAAAACAAACACACGTGAAGTAGCGTGTTGAGCCCAGGTAACTAAAACAAACACACCTGAAGTAGAGTGTTGAGCCCAGGTAAATAAAACAAACACACCTGAAGTAGCGTGTTGAGCCCAGGTAACTAAAACAAACACACCTGAAGTAGCGTGTTGAGCCCAGGTAACTAAAACAAACACACCTGAAGTAGCGTGTTGAGCCCAGGTAACTAAAACAAACACACCTGAGGTAGCGTGTTGAGCCCAGGTAAATAAAACAAACACACCTGAAGTAGAGTGTTGAGCCCAGGTAACTAAAACAAACACACCTGAAGTAGAGTGTTGAGCCCAGGTAAATAAAACAAACACACCTGAAGTAGAGTGTTGAGCCCAGGTAACTAAAACAAACACACCTGAAGTAGCGTGTTGAGCCCAGGTAAATAAAACAAACACACCTGAAGTAGAGTGTTGAGCCCAGGTAACTAAAACAAACACACCTGAAGTAGCGTGTTGAGCCCAGGTAACTAAAACAAACACACCTGAAGTAGAGTGTTGAGCCCAGGTAACTAAAACAAACACACCTGAGGTAGCGTGTTGAGCCCAGGTAACTAAAACAAACACACCTGAAGTAGAGTGTTGAGCCCAGGTAACTAAAACAAACACACCTGAAGTAGCGTGTTGAGCCCAGGTAACTAAAACAAACACACCTGAAGTAGGGTGTTGAGCCCAGGTAACTAAAACAAACACACCTGAAGTAGCGTGTTGAGCCCAGGTAACTAAAACAAACACACCTGAAGTAGCGTGTTGAGCCCAGGTAACTAAAACAAACACACCTGAAGTAGCGTGTTGAGCCCAGGTAACTAAAACAAACACACCTGAAGTAGCGTGTTGAGCCCAGGTAACTAAAACAAACACACCTGAGGTAGCGTGTTGAGCCCAGGTAACTAAAACAAACACACCTGAAGTAGCGTGTTGAGCCCAGGTAACTAAAACAAACACACCTGAAGTAGAGTGTTGAGCCCAGGTAAATAAAACAAACACACCTGAAGTAGCGTGTTGAGCCCAGGTAACTAAAACAAACACACCTGAAGTAGAGTGTTGAGCCCAGGTAACTAAAACAAACACACCTGAAGTAGCGTGTTGAGCCCAGGTAACTAAAACAAACACACCTGAAGTAGAGTGTTGAGCCCAGGTAACTAAAACAAACACACCTGAAGTAGCGTGTTGAGCCCAGGTAACTAAAACAAACACACCTGAAGTAGCGTGTTGAGCCCAGGTAACTAAAACAAACACACCTGAAGTAGCGTGTTGAGCCCAGGTAACTAAAACAAACACACCTGAAGTAGCGTGTTGAGCCCAGGTAACTAAAACAAACACACCTGAAGTAGAGTGTTGAGCCCAGGTAAATAAAACAAACACACCTGAAGTAGCGTGTTGAGCCCAGGTAACTAAAACAAACACACCTGAAGTAGGGTGTTGAGCCCAGGTAACTAAAACAAACACACCTGAAGTAGCGTGTTGAGCCCAGGTAACTAAAACAAACACACCTGAAGTAGAGTGTTGAGCCCAGGTAACTAAAACAAACACACCTGAAGTAGAGTGTTGAGCCCAGGTAACTAAAACAAACACACCTGAAGTAGAGTGTTGAGCCCAGGTAACTAAAACAAACACACCTGAAGTAGTGTGTTGAGCCCAGGTAACTAAAACAAACACACGTGAAGTAGAGTGTTGAGCCCAGGTAACTAAAACAAACACACCTGAAGTAGAGTGTTGAGCCCAGGTAACTAAAACAAACACACCTGAAGTAGAGTGTTGAGCCCAGGTAACTAAAACAAACACACCTGAAGTAGCGTGTTGAGCCCAGGTAACTAAAACAAACACACCTGAAGTAGAGTGTTGAGCCCAGGTAACTAAAACAAACACACCTGAGGTAGCGTGTTGAGCCCAGGTAACTAAAACAAACACACCTGAAGTAGAGTGTTGAGCCCAGGTAACTAAAACAAACACACCTGAAGTAGCGTGTTGAGCCCAGGTAACTAAAACAAACACACCTGAAGTAGGGTGTTGAGCCCAGGTAACTAAAACAAACACACCTGAAGTAGCGTGTTGAGCCCAGGTAACTAAAACAAACACACCTGAAGTAGAGTGTTGAGCCCAGGTAACTAAAACAAACACACCTGAAGTAGCGTGTTGAGCCCAGGTAACTAAAACAAACACACCTGAAGTAGCGTGTTGAGCCCAGGTAACTAAAACAAACACACCTGAAGTAGCGTGTTGAGCCCAGGTAACTAAAACAAACACACCTGAAGTAGCGTGTTGAGCCCAGGTAACTAAAACAAACACACCTGAAGTAGAGTGTTGAGCCCAGGTAAATAAAACAAACACACCTGAAGTAGCGTGTTGAGCCCAGGTAACTAAAACAAACACACCTGAAGTAGCGTGTTGAGCCCAGGTAACTAAAACAAACACACCTGAAGTAGCGTGTTGAGCCCAGGTAACTAAAACAAACACACCTGAAGTAGCGTGTTGAGCCCAGGTAAATAAAACAAACACACCTGAAGTAGAGTGTTGAGCCCAGGTAACTAAAACAAACACACCTGAAGTAGAGTGTTGAGCCCAGGTAAATAAAACAAACACACCTGAAGTAGCGTGTTGAGCCCAGGTAACTAAAACAAACACACCTGAAGTAGCGTGTTGAGCCCAGGTAACTAAAACAAACACACCTGAAGTAGAGTGTTGAGCCCAGGTAAATAAAACAAACACACCTGAAGTAGCGTGTTGAGCCCAGGTAACTAAAACAAACACACCTGAAGTAGCGTGTTGAGCCCAGGTAACTAAAACAAACACACCTGAAGTAGCGTGTTGAGCCCAGGTAACTAAAACAAACACACCTGAGGTAGCGTGTTGAGCCCAGGTAACTAAAACAAACACACCTGAAGTAGAGTGTTGAGCCCAGGTAAATAAAACAAACACACCTGAAGTAGCGTGTTGAGCCCAGGTAAATAAAACAAACACACCTGAAGTAGAGTGTTGAGCCCAGGTAACTAAAACAAACACACCTGAAGTAGCGTGTTGAGCCCAGGTAACTAAAACAAACACACCTGAAGTAGAGTGTTGAGCCCAGGTAACTAAAACAAACACACCTGAGGTAGCGTGTTGAGCCCAGGTAACTAAAACAAACACACCTGAAGTAGAGTGTTGAGCCCAGGTAACTAAAACAAACACACCTGAAGTAGCGTGTTGAGCCCAGGTAACTAAAACAAACACACCTGAAGTAGGGTGTTGAGCCCAGGTAACTAAAACAAACACACCTGAAGTAGCGTGTTGAGCCCAGGTAACTAAAACAAACACACCTGAAGTAGAGTGTTGAGCCCAGGTAACTAAAACAAACACACCTGAAGTAGCGTGTTGAGCCCAGGTAACTAAAACAAACACACCTGAAGTAGCGTGTTGAGCCCAGGTAACTAAAACAAACACACCTGAAGTAGCGTGTTGAGCCCAGGTAACTAAAACAAACACACCTGAAGTAGCGTGTTGAGCCCAGGTAACTAAAACAAACACACCTGAAGTAGAGTGTTGAGCCCAGGTAAATAAAACAAACACACCTGAAGTAGCGTGTTGAGCCCAGGTAACTAAAACAAACACACCTGAAGTAGAGTGTTGAGCCCAGGTAACTAAAACAAACACACCTGAAGTAGAGTGTTGAGCCCAGGTAACTAAAACAAACACACCTGAAGTAGAGTGTTGAGCCCAGGTAACTAAAACAAACACACCTGAAGTAGGGTGTTGAGCCCAGGTAACTAAAACAAACACACCTGAAGTAGCGTGTTGAGCCCAGGTAACTAAAACAAACACACCTGAAGTAGAGTGTTGAGCCCAGGTAACTAAAACAAACACACCTGAAGTAGAGTGTTGAGCCCAGGTAACTAAAACAAACACACCTGAAGTAGAGTGTTGAGCCCAGGTAACTAAAACAAACACACCTGAAGTAGTGTGTTGAGCCCAGGTAACTAAAACAAACACACCTGAAGTAGAGTGTTGAGCCCAGGTAACTAAAACAAACACACCTGAAGTAGAGTGTTGAGCCCAGGTAACTAAAACAAACACACCTGAAGTAGAGTGTTGAGCCCAGGTAACTAAAACAAACACACCTGAAGTAGCGTGTTGAGCCCAGGTAACTAAAACAAACACACCTGAAGTAGAGTGTTGAGCCCAGGTAACTAAAACAAACACACCTGAAGTAGCGTGTTGAGCCCAGGTAACTAAAACAAACACACCTGAAGTAGAGTGTTGAGCCCAGGTAACTAAAACAAACACACCTGAAGTAGCGTGTTGAGCCCAGGTAACTAAAACAAACACACCTGAAGTAGAGTGTTGAGCCCAGGTAACTAAAACAAACACACCTGAAGTAGCGTGTTGAGCCCAGGTAACTAAAACAAACACACCTGAAGTAGAGTGTTGAGCCCAGGTAACTAAAACAAACACACCTGAAGTAGCGTGTTGAGCCCAGGTAACTAAAACAAACACACCTGAAGTAGCGTGTTGAGCCCAGGTAACTAAAACAAACACACCTGAAGTAGCGTGTTGAGCCCAGGTAACTAAAACAAACACACCTGAAGTAGCGTGTTGAGCCCAGGTAACTAAAACAAACACACCTGAAGTAGAGTGTTGAGCCCAGGTAAATAAAACAAACACACCTGAAGTAGCGTGTTGAGCCCAGGTAACTAAAACAAACACACCTGAAGTAGCGTGTTGAGCCCAGGTAACTAAAACAAACACACCTGAAGTAGCGTGTTGAGCCCAGGTAACTAAAACAAACACACCTGAAGTAGCGTGTTGAGCCCAGGTAAATAAAACAAACACACCTGAAGTAGCGTGTTGAGCCCAGGTAACTAAAACAAACACACCTGAAGTAGCGTGTTGAGCCCAGGTAACTAAAACAAACACACCTGAAGTAGCGTGTTGAGCCCAGGTAACTAAAACAAACACACCTGAAGTAGCGTGTTGAGCCCAGGTAACTAAAACAAACACACCTGAAGTAGAGTGTTGAGCCCAGGTAAATAAAACAAACACACCTGAAGTAGCGTGTTGAGCCCAGGTAACTAAAACAAACACACCTGAAGTAGCGTGTTGAGCCCAGGTAACTAAAACAAACACACCTGAAGTAGCGTGTTGAGCCCAGGTAACTAAAACAAACACACCTGAAGTAGCGTGTTGAGCCCAGGTAACTAAAACAAACACACCTGAAGTAGAGTGTTGAGCCCAGGTAACTAAAACAAACACACCTGAAGTAGCGTGTTGAGCCCAGGTAACTAAAACAAACACACCTGAAGTAGAGTGTTGAGCCCAGGTAACTAAAACAAACACACCTGAAGTAGCGTGTTGAGCCCAGGTAACTAAAACAAACACACCTGAAGTAGAGTGTTGAGCCCAGGTAACTAAAACAAACACACCTGAAGTAGCGTGTTGAGCCCAGGTAACTAAAACAAACACACCTGAAGTAGAGTGTTGAGCCCAGGTAACTAAAACAAACACACCTGAAGTAGCGTGTTGAGCCCAGGTAACTAAAACAAACACACCTGAAGTAGCGTGTTGAGCCCAGGTAACTAAAACAAACACACCTGAAGTAGCGTGTTGAGCCCAGGTAACTAAAACAAACACACCTGAAGTAGAGTGTTGAGCCCAGGTAACTAAAACAAACACACCTGAAGTAGCGTGTTGAGCCCAGGTAACTAAAACAAACACACCTGAAGTAGCGTGTTGAGCCCAGGTAACTAAAACAAACACACCTGAAGTAGCGTGTTGAGCCCAGGTAACTAAAACAAACACACCTGAAGTAGAGTGTTGAGCCCAGGTAACTAAAACAAACACACCTGAAGTAGAGTGTTGAGCCCAGGTAACTAAAACAAACACACCTGAAGTAGCGTGTTGAGCCCAGGTAACTAAAACAAACACACCTGAAGTAGAGTGTTGAGCCCAGGTAACTAAAACAAACACACCTGAAGTAGAGTGTTGAGCCCAGGTAACTAAAACAAACACACCTGAAGTAGAGTGTTGAGCCCAGGTAACTAAAACAAACACACCTGAAGTAGTGTGTTGAGCCCAGGTAACTAAAACAAACACACCTGAAGTAGAGTGTTGAGCCCAGGTAACTAAAACAAACACACCTGAAGTAGAGTGTTGAGCCCAGGTAACTAAAACAAACACACCTGAAGTAGAGTGTTGAGCCCAGGTAACTAAAACAAACACACCTGAAGTAGTGTGTTGAGCCCAGGTAACTAAAACAAACACACCTGAAGTAGAGTGTTGAGCCCAGGTAACTAAAACAAACACACCTGAAGTAGAGTGTTGAGCCCAGGTAACTAAAACAAACACACCTGAAGTAGCGTGTTGAGCCCAGGTAACTAAAACAAACACAC